>WHYT01017491.1:637023-676016 GCA_009806455.1 Tetrax tetrax
CTCTGGGAAGTGAAAGGTCATCCAGCAGGACTGGAGGCAGCAGAAGCATGGATCTCCATGGCCACAGGGATGCCCCGGGGCACACGGGGTTGCCATGGCCGTGCACCAACCAACTACAACAGCAAAGTGCCTGCGGAGAATTTTAAAACTCTTTCCTCTTTCACGGACTGCCTTTTGAATGCATCCCCAATGCTCAGTCCTTTTAATTTCCCCCCCCCTTTTAAATAGAGCAGGGCTGGTTTATCAACCGGGGAGGGCTTGAGCACTGAAAAATGAACAAAAGGTTTGGGCCTTCTTGCGGTTGAAAGGACCTGCTTCTTATTTCACTGACATGCTGTCAGAGAAGATGACATCATCCCTGTGGAGGCGATAGAGTTACACAGGTGTATACGTCGTGAGGTTAGAATGGCACCAAAAACCTTGATGCTTTGCAAACTGCAATTGTTTTTACATTTTTGGTGGGGTTTTTTGTTTGTTTGGGTTTTGTTTTTTTTTTTTTTTTACATAAGGGTTTTGCCTCCCTCCTTTTACTGTGTTGTGTAAGATGGCAACTTAATAAAGCCAAGCTACTTTTCCCACTGTAAGGATTGCTTTCAAATTAATTGGCAAACAAAAGTATCATGAATAAAACAGAGCTTTGTGCTTCGTATTTCAGAGTTTTTCACTGTAGCTAGCTCTTGCTGGAGCGTGTGAGCTATGTGGGACATTTGCCTGTAGTGAATGAAGCTGGAAGGATGAATAGCCACAGTTCCGAGGTAAAGCTCAGTTATGTTATTGCAGTGTAATAGTTGTTAAGCTCATACTGAAAATAAATCAGTTCTTGCTGTAATTCATAGTGGAATCAATACTGGCGAGAAAGAGAGAGTAATGGCTATTCTTTTTCTTTCTTGAATGTAGTGTTTGCTTATTTCTGTGTTTAAGACTGCAGTACTTTTTTTTTTTTTTAAGTCAGTGAAGAGACAGTATCATGATTCTAGAGGGAATGTGGAAAGTGAGAGGCATACCTGTCTCTCCCTTTCCTACTAGTTGCTCAAAATGTATACTGTTTTTATCAGAGAGGAGAGTTTCACATTTTATTTGAGCCAGATATTTTTAAATGAGATTAAAGTGTCTTTGTGGAAGGGAAATCTATTTCATTAATTATTATTAGTTAACACAATGCTTTTTCTAGCATAAAGTACTATATAATTAATTCCTATGTCAGAAGAAAGCATATACTGTTCTTTCCAGACTTTTGAGAATGCAGCAAGTACCAAAAGGCCATGTTTGGAGAGGAGGGATGAGCTTGTGATGAGTGCCTTGATCTAAGGCTTGGGAGAACATTTGCTCTTTCTGAATGTGCCAAAAGTTTGTGGTGTGACTCTGGGTTAACCATCTTAGGGTTGATTCTGCTGTGGGAAGTGTCATTCTTCCCACTGTTTTAAACTTATTCCTAGCTTTTTTTCCAAACTGCAAGTATGGGGCATGTTTCTCCATGTGAAAATCTTGAAGTTCTTTTCAACTTCTACTATTAGAGGTCTCTCCTCTACATGCAGCCGCGTTCCCTTCATAAACTACATCCACATTCTCATTAAATTAAAAAACATAAATCAATGTGTTTATTGTGGCTTGCTGTTGTTTTTTTTTTTGTTGTTTGTTTGTTTGTTTGTTTGTTTTTTCTTTTTTCCTGAAGAAGTCCTGCATCATGGAGTTGGGAGGTCCCTAGTTTTGTCAGGTGCAAGTACATCATTCCTGTACCTTCCGGGAAATACCTAATGAGTGCATACAGCTTCAGTGCATACGTGTGTATGATAGGGTATTTCAAATTACTTTGCTACGAGCGGCTTTGAGGAGTGCTTGAACTCAACTGAATGGTTATCAAGGCTTAGCTATAGTGCAGAATGTTACACCAATTAGTTTGGGAATAGAGAGCTGTGTGTAGTGTAGGCCAGCTCCTAAGAGCATACCCCCGAGGGACAGATTCCACCCATAGACTTAGGGATCTCTAAAATAACTTTGACAGCTTAGTTCTCAAAAGATGTCCACAGCATCTTCCGCTTCCTCACTACTTCTCAGATATCTAAAGGTTAGTTCTTCCATAATTGGCTTTGGTGGCAAGTTTGCATCAGACACTGCCCACCATATTCAGTCTCAGTGGGTTTGACCCATGTTGGCTGTCAAAACAATATTTGTGTTTTATGTTGATCATTCAAATAGGTTTTTTTTTTTTTTTTTTTTTTTTTTTTGTTTTTGAGTACCACGATCCTCTTGCATTTTTTTTCAAACTATCTCAGTCTTTTTGTTCTCTTATAGCATCACCTAGTCTTCAGTTGTACCATCTAGAGCCTGTCCGCTGCCAAGGAAAATAGATTAGGAATTTATTACTAAAGCCATTTGTTTCTAGCTATTTTCTCTCTATGCAGTTTGAAGCAGGGTGATAAGAGTGTAAGCACGGAATGAATATTGTTGAGACATGGCTGGCAATGCTGCACTCATTCTTTCCTTACAAACTTATATTTTACTTGTAACTGAGTTGGAGAGTGTGGTTTGCTATTTCAATGTTGTTCAGATGTGATCCTAATGAATGCAGAGGTTCTCTTTTGTTTGCCTCTTCTAGTTCAGACAACTGTTTTAAAGCTGGGGGTTGAAACTGCTTGGCAGCTAATCAAACAAGGAAGAAATGAATGATTTAAAAGAATAAAATTATAAAACAGAAGTGCCAAATAAATTCTGCTCAAGGGTAGAAAATCTGACTTTAGATCTCTCGTGCTTTTATAAAATCTGGAAGGTAGTAGTTAAGAAGAGAGTTTGCAGGGTACATGTATTCTCATCATTTTTTGTGTTCTTGTATAGAGTTTCATTCTCAGATTTTTTCATCGTGCTCTTTTAATGACTTCCCAACTGATGTTTGATTTTGAAACCTCAAAGCCTTTAAGAGACAGTCGAAGTATTCGGAAGAGTTGATGACTGTAGTAATAAGAATATTGTTAGTAGACAAAACCTTTCATTTAAACCTCCAGTATTCAGGCTGTGTCTAAAAAATGATTCTGTGGACAAGGGTATGATATTCACTTTGATAATCCTGCCGTGCTTTCTTTTATCTTTCACACAAGCCTTTGGTGTGAATGTGTGTAGTGTATTTTCCTGTATCTTTACCCATGGGTTTGTGCTAGTGTTTTGGTTTGGTTTTGTTTGTGGTTAGGTTAGTTTTGCTTTGTTTTTTTTTTTTTTTTAGCTTTCAGATAACTGACCAGAAGCCTGTGAGTCAAGTTTTTATTTACTCTAGACTTCCTGTTTCTTTAGAGTCATTGACTCTAAAAAATCTCCCCTGCTTTGGCCCTCAAAAGCTTGTGAATTTTGCTAGAACTACAGTTGTTTCAGTACTACTACCCTCTCCTCTTCCTCTCAAGCTGTCTTGTTTTCCCCAAAATCTTCCTGCTCTGGGTTTCCAAATGGCCTGGTATCTTGTCTCTAGTTTCTCAGTTTTCCTTAGTTTTGATTTTTTCGTAGAGGAGGGATCATAGATGCAAGTAACCTCTTCTCTCAAAGACGGATTTTAAGTACAGCTTATCTGAGGACTGACATTCCAGCTGCATTATTTTTAAAAGGGTGCAGATGTGAGTCTCAGGTGGAAATGCAACCTGCACATTGGGTTAGGAATGGACATCTTTGTGGCATATTGACTAGAAGGTGTTTACCCTCTGTGTCAATGAAGATGGATTGCATTTATTGCTTACTGTGTGCCTGCTGTGCCTCTGTAAATGGTGCAGGTGGTTCTGCAGCAGTCCAGTATTTTGGTTTTGTGGTAGGGTAGTAAGCAACCTGCAGTGTCCCAAATGCAGCTAGAGTAGCGATAGTGGACTCCTTAGAACAACCTGTGTCTTTTAACTGCTCAGCCAAGGTGGGGGATACTGATAGAAAGCTTGTACTCGGGAAGTGCATTAAGAATAAAAGGCTGCAAGTCGTGGTTTCATTCTGCTACGTCACTTCAAAAAGTATTTTTCAAATATGAAGTGCTTCGCATTTTCAGGTTAACAGAAGTACTAAAGAAGCCAGATGGAACTGTTTGCCACAAATTAAGTATGGTTTTTTCTTTCCTGGGCTACTACTTGCCTTTAAAAGAATGATTTCTGAGATTTTAACTTGGTGTTTTTTCCTACACATGCAAACACACATTCTGATCAAAAGATTCCTCAGATTATAAACTCCATTGAAACTAATCCTTTCCCCCTCCTCTCACTTTTCTTGACCTATCTCCTTCTTAGAGATTATTTCCATTTCCTTGGATACCTTCACAGTAATTCCAGCCAAATGGTAATCAAAGCGTGTCAGCTGTAGGCATCCCTTGTATATCAGTCAAAAAGCTGTGTATACTTCCAACTGAAAGATCCTGTTCTTAGGGTTGCTCTCCTTTCTGTTTAGCTGAAGATGTACTTAAACATAAAGCTGAGAAGAGCTAGGTCTTTGTCTTGTTTGTTAGGAAAAGCTGAACACAGATGGAGAAAGGGAATGGAAATAGGTGCCAAAAAGTTAATGACAGGATACAGAGGTTAGGTTATTCTCATCCTGTAGGCTCATTCCATTTACTGAAGAAAATGCAATAGGTTTTTTGGATTAAAGAATTGGAGAGTTTTTCGTCTAAACCATTTGTCTTTGCTGAGTTCTGCTGTTGACTCTTTGGTTTGCAGGTCATCTCAAATTTAACTAATTTAACCTAAGATAATTGGATTAGGTGGACGAGAAGGAATGTGTGTTAGTTTCCCATGCAGCCTTCAATTCTCAATAATTTTTATAAAGAAATTAAATAATTTTTAGTGTTTTCAATTAGCTTTTTAAAGTTTACATTAAACATCGCAGTAGCTCCCATCTCTAGATGAATTTATTTGGCTTTCTTGTTCTATGGCTGTTGACATTTTAAGCACTCGTACGCTTTCTAACAATGCCTGTGTGGCTGCTGTTGGAAGCCACGGTGTCGTATTTGGATACGGATACTCTAGTAAACTCTAAACTGCTCCCTGCAGAGCACTGTGTTAAGGGGAATCATGAAGCTAAAGGTCTGTGAGCTGGTGACATAATTGTCTAAGAATAAAAACAGGTAGGCATCTATACGTTACGTTTTCACGGTGGTGTGTTGCTTTGTATTTCAGAGACCCCCGAAATTGCAGTTTCAGAATTTTGAACTCTGAACTTCCTTTTGTTATTCTTAAGTCAAACCCATAATATTAATATAACAGCTTTCTATGTTTGTTTTCAGTGTCTTTGTTATTGCAGCAGGATATTTTTATTGGCAACGTATTGTTCCAGTGGCTCTTGAGGATCTAATGTGGCATTAATGTTCCACTTTATGCACTGTATTACCTGACCCTAGGAGTATTTTGTGGCGTCTACCAGGCCAGGGATAAAAAAAATGCTGTTGTAGCCTAGGAGTGCAGGCTAAAACTCTTCAAAATAAAGTGCTTTCATATCAGAGTAGCAGTTCCTTTTAAAGTGATTGTGCTCTGACAGCCCTGTGCCCAATTGTGCTAACCTTCGGACTGTACTTTGTGTGTAGGCATGGCTCCGTCAATGCAACTGACATAAGCTCCACAAAGCGTACAAAGTTGGTGAAGTAGTTTGACAATAACAATTACTGTGCTAAAAATAAACCAGAGATGGATTAGCATTAATGACTATTCCCATAAGCTGTGCTAATCACTCCTGAAGAGCTGCAGAATTGGGGAATGCTGTTGTACATATGCTACATTACTTCTTATAATATAAAGTTACAGATTTTTTTTAATTTGGTTTTTTTTTTCTCCAGCCTCTAACTGAGTATGGAAGAGTGAGTTTGCTAGAGCTGACTTTAGTGAGTGTGGATGACTGAAGGTGGCACAGCTACCTTCTCCATAAATGGCCTTCTATCTAGAGCATGTGGCTGACCTTACTTTTAAAACTCCAACCTCATAAAAGTAGTAGTTTTATTGCAATTTTAAAATAGTTTTTAAGAAAATACTTTCAGTTACATAACTGTATTTAAAAAAAAAAAGAAAAGTATGAAGAGAAGGAGTAGAGTTTTGTTTTAAGCAATTGTAGTGGAGATACTTGGAGCACAGGGACTTTTAGATCAAGATACAGTGATTGTATGTTGAGTTGCTGTCATACATGTTGCTGAAGATGAGAGCAGTTTTTCGAGTACACTGTTAATTTTGGGCACTAACATTTGATTTATACAGACTACTTGCTTTCCTTTCATCTCATTAATGTCAAGCTTTTTACCTGAGATGGGTCACATGGCATCACTCCTGGAGTAGACGCTTTTGGTCTTTCTCCATCATGTTGCACAAAATGGTGATGACTGGAACATGCATTACCATGGCACAGACTGGTTAGTACCTACTCGCAGTCGGTGGTGGCTCTGAAGCAAGATAATTAATCTGGTGGGTTGGCTGTGGTCTGTGGGATGCAATTTGACCATCCCCATTTTTCATTACTCTGTGAGAACTAACAGCGACAGCATTCCTGTTAACATTTTAAAGGGCTAGCTGTGTGCCAGTGCAGAAAATCTGCATCTGCTGATCTGTAATAAAATTTCAAAAGCATTAAAATACTATCCCTTGTGAAAATAGCATGATTGTTCTAAGTTTGAAGTTTGGCCTTGGATAGAAAAGTATTAAATATTGATTTGCACCAATGAGTTTGTGCAGTTTGCATAGAAATATGGAATACGTTTGGGCTGGTAAGCCGGCAGAGAAATTATTCTTTCCTTCCTCCTTTTTCCTGGGTAGAAATTGGTTTTTGTAAAGAAGGGGAGGAGATGGCAGTGTAGGGGGGAAACTGGCATGTCTAGGCCTTGTTACCAGGATTGCCATTGCACTGGAAACAGCGGAACTAGAAGGGAGCGTGTTTAAAAACTGCATAGCTGGAGTGTGCAAATGTGTCGGCCTTGTGATGTGTAAGCAGAACAAGGTTTGGATTTGGAAAGGAAAAACTGAGTAAAGGAATTTTTTTTTTTTTTTATCAACCCTACTCTGCAAAGCATGCTATAGGTGAAAAAGGAGCATGCCACCACTAATGAGAACAATTACCACCCGATAACATGTAAATGAAAGATGAGCTAAGACATTTGAGTAAGATAAGGATTTTCCAAGTCTGTGCCAGAAGCTAGGATTGAAGAGGGATTTTTATTTCTGCAGCTGATACTCGATTACTCATCTCTCCCTGTCATTCCCTTTCCCTGTAATTTTGGAAATGACCAAATAAGCAAAATAATCTGTTCAGTAACTTCAGCTAGAATTACTGGCAGTCTGGTGAGAGTTGGTTGTACTTCCAGCTTGTGACTGCAAAGTTGAGTCGTTCTGGTGCTTTGTAGTAATGCCAGTATACAAGCATATCCTGCTATCTCGTAACGTAGGACACTTCATCCTGTGAATGTGGTCCTTGACCACTATCTGAACTGAATTTTTGAATGGTGCCTAACTTTATTTAAATAGAAGATAAAGTTATGAGAATGTTTGACTCTGTCTTTGCATGCACTGGCTGCTGACCTGGTGACATCTTGAGATTTAGGAGAGACTTCTCCAAAATACATTCTTCTGCATGGATTCTCGAGGTGGGGGTTAGAGGGGAGGAAACAGCATCTCTCCATGATTGCTTGTTGATAAATACAGCTCTGTGATCTTTGAAACACAGAGAAGAGGGAAGACAAGAAGATTTTCTAATAGCTTGTGGCTCTGCTGTGCTTTTTGAAAAGGCAGGAGGGTGCCTTTGGCATCTCTCCCCCCCCCTTTACCTCTGACAACCTACTGCTGTCTTGCGAAAGAGAAGCTAACAAGCCAAAGTCAAGTCCACTTTGGATGTGTGCTAATCTAGCAAAGCCTTCTGGAGGAAGAGAAAACAGACTTGCAGGAGTTTCTGTTGGCATGGTAAGGTTTGTTTTGCCTCTGCATTGAATTATTTACCCACTGGACTTCTTGAGTGAGAAGACTGCTATGTGCAAAGAGGAGGAGCAGGTGGCAATACTTGGTCTGTGGGTGGACGTGTGAGTTGCGTGTGTTTTGGAAGCAGGCACTTTGTTCTTCTCTCCTCACACTCCCCACTCTCTGGTTTTAGGTGTTTCTTTTGGACTGTAAGAAGCAAAAGGCAGTACATGAGAACAATGACTGACCTCAGATTTTTTTTATTTTTTTATTTTTTTATTTTATTCATTCATTCAACTAGTTTCTGAAAGTGGCAGTGGTCATTTATTGGCATCACCTTTTCTTGCAGCTGTTGCCCGCCCCCCGCCCCTCCCCGCCCTTGCTGTTCCTTGCTTCTATTGGTGATGTGCTTCAACTCTGAAATTTGGAAAAATGATGAACTTCTTTCCTAGGATTGGCTTCTTTATGAAGAGAAAATGGGTGTTACCTCTTTCTGCGGGCTAGTGTCTGAAACATGGAGGAAGTCACGTGGCAGACGGGTGCCTTGCTGCTGAAGGCTGTTTGAGTGCTGGTGAGGTGGGCATGATCTCTGAGGCAGGGCAAAGCCCAGGCTCTCCGGATCTGACCTTGCTGTGCCTATTTCTGGTTGTAATTGAAGCCAGCACACCCTTCTCCTCATGTATGGTACGGTTTTACTCTGTAATGGGTTAAACGGTGAAGGATGAGGGAGTAGAAAGCTCTGCTTCTAAATGTTCTCATACTTTAACTGTTTAATCAGATGTTTGTTTGCTTTTGCAAAATTAATTGTGTTTAACTTTTTAGAGTTAAACTTACAACAGTGTAACTATACTAGCAATAGTTACACTCTTATAGTTTTAATTCTATGGTCTTTTTATGTACTTTCTGTTCATTTTTCTTATATTTCTATTCTTCTGTTGGAAAAGTCTGTTTCAGGGTTATTTAAAGAGTTTCTAACTGTGATGATGACTCACAAGGGCATTAATAAAATTTCTTGTGCTGAAACTATAATTTTGCTTCACTCTTTAAAAACTATTCTTAAGTACTTGTGTGGAGATGATGATTAAAAGACTTAAACATTTATAGTACACACCAATTGTGAATGTAACCTTGATTTCTTGTCCCCTTTCCCCCTTTCCCCCGCTTTGGGCATATACTTTATGATTTGACCATTACTGATATTAACACATACTTCTTAATTCTTCATGTCTTGACTTATTGAAAGCACGGTGTGGTTCTGCTCTGAGCACACCTGTAGAGAAGCATAGGGTGTGTATGACCTGTTTTGTTTGCTGAAGATGTTTGGGAAGTGAATGAAGCAGGAATCTGCAAGAAAGAGAAGTATGCTGTGGTTACAGACAACGGATGATTCTCCCCTGAAGTTCTGGTGTTTATCTGCACCTGTCGTTTGGCTCTGGCTTCTCAAACGAAGCTGTTCCTTCTGTTCTGAGGGGGCTCAATTTTTGGTTCTGGGATCTGATTCTCAAATTCAGTCAATTGTTGCTTTTTTATAAAAAAAAAAAAAGAACAAAAAAACCCCAACAAAAACAACTAAACAACCAAAAAAACGTAGGGAAAATATCTGAAGTAAATGTATGCATAATATATGTGTATAAGCATATATATACATGCAGAGGAAACTATTAGGGTGGTGGGGGTTAGGTCTGTGTGTGTACATGATGCTTTTCTCTTTTTCTGTCACAGTTGCGGCATAGGTACTATGATGGTTGGATGGTGTGGGTCAGTTGTTGCTGCATGGATACTGTCTGTGATCCGAGAAAGTTCAAACATCTCTTAGTTCCTGTTTCGGAATGTTTGTGAAAATGGTAAATCTTGAACTGGTTTAATTTAGTAGCTCTGCTTGTGTTTTAGTAGCACCTACTACTTCTTGATGCCTATCTTGTCGTGACAGAGTACAGATCTTAATGTTTCAATGAGCTTTCAGTGTGAAACTGAAGATGATAATTAGAACATCAGTTAGACCTTTAGTGAGGAAGATGCGTAAGACAATCTTATTGTTTTTGCTTCCTTTCTGTAAACCCAGTGGTTGCGGATAGCTGTGGCCATCCGCGGCTGTTGATTCTGGATAAAATACATGTTTTCAATGACCAAAGCATGTAATAGCTTTTGTTCCTTCACTCCTGTGAAAGACACTACTCCTAGGTAGACCCACTCTTTATAGAGATGAGGGAATTGGGGAGTATCCATAGGGATTCAGAAATATGCTTTGAATATTTTCTAAGGAAACTGTTAGCTTGAGAAGATTGAAATGTAATTGAAATATATGCATAGTTTTTGTAGCTTTACAGAAGCTTACGATATGGTTTGTTACTTAAGCTGCAATGGAAAAACTTGAAATCTTGCAGAAGACTGAAAATAGAGTAATTTGTGTTTGACTCAGAGGAATAGCGTTACAGTTGTCCCATTTGATGCTGTGTCTCCCTGTTCATGTTTTCATGATACTTGTAGTATTCTTTTAATGTGACTGTAGAAAAGTATGGAAAATTGCTGTAAAGCCTACAGGATGAGTTGCATTTAAATTACTTGTATCGGCATTTTGGGTCTTCTGAGCAATACAGTAGTGATACAAAAAAATGACTAATGATTTGAAGGGGCAGGCAAGAGCAAATGGGTTTGTATGCTTATGAAAAGAACTTGGAGAACTTGACTTTGTGACAATAGTATAAACTGGTTACGCAGTTTAATAACAACAAAATGATGATCTGATTTTTGGGACTGGTAGGGAATACTGAAGAGTTAAACAGAACCGTGAAGAACAAAGTGAAATAAATTGAATTAATTTTGGAAAAGTTGAATAGCAGTCTCATTCATGATTACAGAAAACAGCTCTGTTAAGTGTTCTTTGAAAGACTGTCTTTACTGATTGTGCTTTTTGATTGTCCTAAGAGAACATGGGTGTTAATCATAGAATCGTAGAATCATGGAATGGTTTGGGTTGGAAGGGACCTTTAAAGGTCATCTAGTCCAACCCCCCTGCAAGAAGCAGGGACATCTCCAACCAGATCAGGTTGCTCAGGTCCCTGTCCAACCTGGCCTTGAATGTTTCCAGGGATGGGGCATCTGACACCTCTCTGGGCAACCTGTTCCAATGCTTCACCACCCTTATCATAAAAAATTTCTTCCTTACTTCTAGTCTAAATCTACCCTCTTTTAGTTTAAACCCATTACCCCTTGTCCTGTTGCAACAGGTCCTGTTAAAAAGTTTCTCCCAAGCCCCCTTGAGGTACTGGAAGACCGCTGTCAGGTCTCCCCGGAGCCTCCTCTTCTCCAGGCTGAACAGCCCCAACTCTCTCAGCCTGTCCTCATAGGAGAGGTGCTCCAGCCCTCTGATCATCTTCGTGGCCCTCCTCTGGACCCATTAATAACAGAATTTATTATTAAATAATTAGTAAGTATTTTAAGGTGAATTATGAACAATGAGAAGAGCATGTCATGAGTGAACTAGATGGGGCCATTTGTGAGGTTCTCCAGAGACCGGAGAACTGATGCATAGCAGATAAGCATGGGATTAACATTAAACAGAGGGGAGAGACCAACATCCTGAAGTGCTGCTAATAAGCACTAATGAGTGAACATCAGCCATCCTTTGTGTTGAAAAAGGAAGGCAATTTACTAATTAAAAGTAATTTGTAAAGTGGCTTCTCTTCTTGTATTTTGCTTGTAAAACATGTGCAAGTGAAGCTTGGAGGCAAAGTAGCAAAGCGTTCCTATATAAGGATTATTTTAGAGTTCATTGCCTTAATACTTACATTGTTTTTTAAAAAGTGTTGTTTTGCTCCCTTCAACCTCTGTGTGCACACATTCAAGAGAGGAAAAAAATCTTTTTGGCAAGTGTTAAGTAATGGAAATAAAATATATTGCTGTTTCTCCCATTACCTTAACACTTTTCTTAATGGATACAGTGTACAATGTAGGATCTTTTAAACTCTGAATGAATACTGTGTCCAGCTGAAACTATGGAGATGAGATGAAAATAGGTAGAATGTACGTATTCTTCTTTATTTTGTACATGAAGTACTTCCTGTTCTCATGGTGCTTTTTATACACTAAAGTCACAAGACATTAGTAAAGCACAGTTCCTTTTCTCTAATTATGCAGTAGTGACAGCAGAACATTTATCTAATTAGTGGTTTGCCTTTTGGCATTACTTTGAATAAATTAGCATTTCATTAGATACCCTGGGCTACTGGGAACAAGTTTCCCACAGTAGTATTTAGTCTTTCTTCTCTAAAGAGTGTATTTTGAATTAGCATTGGTTAATAATATCCTTTGTAACTGGAAAAATATAGAATAGTAATACTGGGTGTTATTCTTAATATCAGAGGGCTGTGCTTGAAGGTTCTTTGCTTTCTTTAATCCCCGGGAGTCAGTAAAAACTTCTGTCGCCTTATTTGATGACTTACTCTTTCCCCAGGGAAAAAAAAAAAAAGGAAAGAAAAAAATGGAACAGGTTTGAAATACAACTTGACCTCCTCCCTCTACCCTTTCCCTTTCTCCAGAGGATGAACTTTTCTTTCAGATTACAAACAGGGCAAAGCATAGTGGTGTAGACTAACCCAAAAGTCGTGGTCTATCGCTTGCTAATTGTAAATGAGCTCTCATACAATGTTTCCAATGCTGCTAATCCAGAATAATCAAAGACTATTTATATTATTTTCTTACATATATAATCAATGATAGGAAACTGGATGACTAAATTTTGGTATTGACTGACAGATAAGAAGTATGGCTGCTTATTATACTTTCCTGAAGAGCTACTGGGAACCCATAACTTTCGGAAATTAAAACAGGTAATTCATCAAAGATGGATTCTCAATTATTTTCTTTCCTGCTGTTAAAAAGAGCAGAAAGAAGAAAACCATGGATGGGATAAAGGGTTATAATTTCCTTTCCTTTAGTCACTGGCTATTTCAGACTCTTGCTTACCCCTTCAAAGAGTCTCTGGCTGCCACCTGTGGCAGAAGATTGGTATGAAGTATGCTGTTAAATATTCTTCTCTTCCCAAAGTGGTCTTTGCAGCAGGGACATACATTTATGCCACCGTCATCATGATTGCCTTTTGATAGACAGAGGCATGCAAAGGACCTACCAGTTTGTTTTGCTAAATCCAGAGGAATTAAATATCTTCTGTTTGGCAGGCCAGCCTGAGACTGGCTTTCAGATTGGATTTTGTACCACTAGCACAACACATCTGCAGCTTACAGTATTTGTGAACTTGGAACCAGTTAACAAAAGGACCCCCAGTGCGGTGTTGACACGTGACACAAAGGTCCACAGCAGCCTGTCCAGCTGGGCTGAGTGATGACAGTTTTTCTGCTTCTGGGCTGGGTTCTCCAGGCTGTCCAAGGCAGATGGTCACTTTACTGCCTAGGGATGAGACAGGACAACCCTGTACTTCTCACCTGCACTTTTGTAAATGTATTTTTGTTTCTGTGTTCTGGGAAGACTTTTTTTTTGCTCATTCTGTGTGATTTGACACTGAGTTATCTCATGGTGAGAGAGGAGCTTATGTTATTTCTAGCTCTTCCCTTGAGCTTCTTCAGTTATTCCTCTCAATCCAGTAATTATTTTGTATTCCTGTGCGATGAGTTAGCCAGAGTTTTGGGGTGGATCTTGCCAGACCTTCTCCTATGATGAGCTTTTTTTTTTTTTTTTTTTAAACAACTGCTGGAACAATTAATTGGAAAACTTGAAGAGGAGGGAAGACAATGTGGAAATAAAGAGGGTTTATTAATTGCTCTCTCCCTCTTCAGCATAATTGCAGGCAGGTTTCTGCTTTCAAGTCTGGTCCTTAGTTTTCTCAGTACCTTTGTAGGAAGTTGGTATGTGTGTCCAGTCCTCCTCCCTGGTGCCTAGGAAGGTTCTCCCTGCAACCCCTGAGGCAGTACCTGTCCCTAAAAGGAGAACACAGGAAAATCTGAGCCAACTTGTGGCTGCCACACTTTGCGCTGTCCTCTGGCTGTATCCTTTCCCACAGGAGATGTTCAGTAGCTCATGAAACAGCTGCTTCTTCTTTCCACCTCCATCCAGAGGCCCAGAAACTCTACTTAAATGTACTGTGAGAACAGTAATTCATATTCTAGATACACATTTAAATTAACTTCTGTTTCCTGATAGAATTCTAAAGGCACTGTGATAAACCCCTCTAATTTCCTATATCTTCAAATAAATAAATTTCTCTTGTTTGCTAGTTGTGTTGATACTGCTGTGACCAAGAGTGGTCTAGTGACTATGGACCTGAGATTACATAAATTGCCAAACAGCACTCATTTTCTTACCCACTACCTACATATGGCTTGTTTTAGGGGGACCTTGTCTGGGGACCTGGAAAATGGGAAGGTGATTTTAGACATATGTTGGAAAGAAAGACCGCTGGAATCTAATGATCTGAATTTTGTTCTACAGCTTGATGACTGCACCCTGCAATTGTCTCACAATGGTACCTATCTGGATCTAGAATCCACCCTAGCAGAACAAAGAGATGAATTGGAAGGCTTCCAGGAGGACGCTGGGTAAGTAAATGTTTACTAGATTTAGAGAAATAAACATATTTGTCCAGAAGCATTGAGGTTTTGGGAGTGTGTGTGGTTACGTTCGTATGTTCAGGTCAGCGTAGGAACAGAAAAGATAAAATTATTTCCTCTGTAAGCACATATATCTCCTCCTTTCCATGATAAAAAAATTTATGACCTTTCTATCTACGTTCACTCTGATGGTTTCTCTAAAAGAAGATGGTGTGCTGTAAGAAATCTATCAAGATGGATGTCTTGACTAGTCTAGTAAATTTTTATAGTTCTTTGAAACTTGGTAAATGAGTAGTTGGCTCTGAGTACTCTGAGATCTTTCTTATATGATAATAGTTTTTACAGAAGATTATATTGAAGTGGTGCTCCTGAAGTTATAAACTCAATTTCTTTGTGCCTTGAGGCTTAAGTCATCCTTGTATATTATTGTAGAAAAGACCTATATTGATTTATTTTTTTTATGCCTGGAATTGATTTAGCCAGCCCGGCGTGTGGGGGGGTGGTGGTGGTGTTTGAATATTTTCCCCTCTTGCTTTTTTTTTTATTTTTTCTTTCTTTTTAAATTGTTGCTGGCATGCATGGATTGCTTTGACACAGCTTTCCATAAAACACCTCTGATGTGAACTGAAAGTGGAAACAAAAGTTAGCATCAATGTGCGTCTGTGTGGGGGGGAAAAAAAAATTGATTTTTAGAATAATTTTTTTTTTTTTTCCTAGGCCTGTTAGGTGGCTATCTTTTTTAAGATATAAAGTGAACAGTCAGTCTAGAGGTATTTTTTCCTTGCTGGTTGCTATATTGGGCTGGATAGTTGTAATTAATTTTATGGGTGTGTTTTGGCATGGACTTCATGTGTGTGAGTAACATAGCTGTGCCAGAAGAAAATAAACTACATTCTGAATTGGTCAGGGCTTGTTAACACTATGAGATGCAGCCTTTTTGCTTATACTGGTTTCTCTACTTTTTGTGATAGCTGTCTTGTCTTTGTCTGATGAATACTTCTTACAAATTTACTCTGTGCCTCTGAAGATTACTTTATGTGAACAGGAATTTTAAATATGTTACAGATAATAATGTGTGTGCATTTGTTTACGTCGTCTTCGTACATACCAGTTTTGGGCATATTTTTATAACTATTGGAAGATAAAGAAATTGTTTTGTTAGAAATTAAATTAGGTCAAGTTCTTCAATACACAGAGTAGCCAATACAGCTGAACTGAGCCTCCCTCCCTGTGCATTAGGAGTGTTGAATATAAAAGCCGATCTGGTCTTCAGTTTTATGCAGAGGTGATAAAAATTGCTGCAAAGAACAGCAAGTTCTTACTTCCAGCTATCTTTATAATTAGATGAAAGCAAGTAAGATGAAGGAAAAACTTTCTCTTTTGATTTTTGTAGTAGTATACATGAGTTATTAATTCACACTTTCTTTCCTTTCCATTGATGTTTCTGTGATAATTCTGGTAATTTTAACTTAATTGCCTTTGATACCCCACAATGGCATTCCTGAGCAATTCAGCAAGCTGGAGACTGGTTGGTGCTTTTCCTGACAGACTTTACACTTGAAATGGCAAGCTACCTTCCACTTTGTTTTAATTTCTGCTTCCTTTGGGAACATAAAATCAATGATATGAATTGTTTGTGAAATATTATTCTAAGTTTCTCTGTGGTGGCTATCCTAGGAAAAATAACAAAACATGTGGAACTAACTGTGCTGCTTGGAATTGCATGTCTACTGTGTTTTGAGCTCAAAAATCAGGTTGTATTTTGATGTACTTTGCATGTACATAGTTGCACAACCTGTTGTCAGTTGAGTAATTGCTTCTTCCAGTGGCTTTTCCAGACAGGTAATATGAAGGCTGCTGGAAGGTCCTTCATTCCTTTACAAAGATGGATAGGGGGGTATGAAACTCTGTATATTGAGGTGTATCCCGAAAGCTTGGGCTACACATCTATTATGGTAATGGTCTTTTGAAATGGGTTTTGTGAAATGAAAGAGAAATAACTTCAATGTATGTAGTTGTCTTGTACGTAGCCCTCACCTTCACTGGTCTTTGCCCTGCTTTCTGAAGTTGTCCCTCCGGTAATTGTGGGTCAATAGGAAGTGCCGTGTTTTCACGTTTCAGCTGCCTGCCTTACGTTCAACACCAGGACTGGCTCTTAGGTGCTGCCCTTGTAGCTGTTGTGACCCATCTTTCTTTGATATCTTCCACTACAGTCTGCCTTCACACTCTGCTTTCTTACCTTTACAATAAGTTACACAGACGATGGTTGCAAAAGGCTGAAGTGGTGAGAACAGAGGGAAGGAAGAATGAGGGGTGTGTAGGGGAGTAAATCAGCGAGTGAACCACAAAGGAGCTCAAAGACACACGTGCTCTGCTGCAGAGGGAAGAGGGAATGATTGCCTGAGGGGATGTTCCCCATAGCACCTCTTCTGAGCTGCCTGTAGAGTACAAGCTGTATACTTCCCTTGGACAATCCTAGCTTGTGCTTAACCTGTGGTGCTGCCTAAGGACACAAGGATTGTGCTTTAACTTGATTGTTGTGAGGACGAGGGTTTTTGATTCCATCTCTTCCTATGCACACCCCCCCAATAACTTGCAGATTGGATCCCAGAAATCCTAGCATTCCGCTCTGCTGCGCTGGGATGCAGCTCAGTGAAGTACAAAACTTTGCATTTAGGAGTGACAGGCTAAAGGACAAGCAGATCCTGGTCAGGCAGAAAATGAAGATGGGGATCACCTGACTGGTCAGCAATTTGGCAGGAAGGGATCTGATTTTCTAGGGAATGGTGAGCTGAAAGCAATCAGTGATTATGGTGCTGTGAAAAAGGTAAGGGGCATCCTAGGGCACAGAGCAGGAATTTAGCCAGTGAAATGCAATGAACTCGGTATGTTTAGTACTAGTGAGGCTTCTGCTTTATTTCTGTATTCCATTTTTGTCCACGTTTCAATACAGAATAGGAGGAAGATAAGCAATTACAACTGTAGGAATCTGTGAGATGGCTTCCCTGTATAACCTAGTAATATCATCACTTCTAATGCAAGTCATGTGATGTCATCCAGAAAAAAGGAATATTCTAGATATAGGGTAACAAATACAGTCAGCAACGTCTCCTTCCATCCCAGGTTTCTAGCAAACTAAGCTCTGTTTTTAGGCCTTGCACCTTCTGATCTTTTGCCCCTGCAGAGACTAAGGTGTGCTGGGCTGAAGTGCTCCTGAGCTGGAGCTGCTGGCTGTGGGCATTGGGGCCTTAACAACCCGCTCACTGTCTGGGAGAGACTGGCTGCAGAAACCACTTAGCCTCTCTCTCTCTCTGTGGGTCATTTCAAGGTCCTGCTCTTAATCTTCAAAGCTTTTAATTTTCTGAGATTAGGCTACCTCAAGACTTGCCTCTTTGCCATGCCCAGGCTGCTGTGCTCATCAGGGTCACTGAAGCTTGCTGATCTCTGAAGGATTTAGTAGCTGGATTTTCGTGGCACTTCTAACATTTTAGATCTTAAACTGTGAAAACTCCTATTAAGAGTGACTAGAATGTCCTGCAAGCTGGCTGTTTCAACATCTTTTTGCCAAATGTTCCTGTTTGCCCGGGCAAAACTGTGAAGATTCTTTTTTTAATTTTTTTTTTTTTTTTTAAGCACAGTGCTGAAAGGAGACTTATAAATAAATAAACTGCGCAGGAAACATGATCTTACAGATTTCTAGTGGTGTGAGAGGCTGCAGCTGCCTGTTTTCTGTTGGAAGGATTGGATAAGCATAGTGAAAAATTAGAAGGATTTTTCAAGAGGGAAGAGGAGGATTGTGGCAGGTTAGGCTGGAGATCTGTGATGTGTACCTGTAAGTAACAGGTATAAGAAACACATGCACTTATACACAATTTCAAATGAATCCTCTTCTGTTACTGAATAGAATGAGAAGAGGCTTTTGGTAGTTGCTCTCCACTCTAGCAGAATCTAAATTTCTGTTCAGGGAAGGAGAAAACCCAACATACATCCCTCTTAGCCTGTAGGGCTAATTCTGAGCAAAATATGGACAGGGATGGGACTGTTTTCCTGTGTCCATAACTCTTGCTGCTGCCATTTGCATCTTTGGGAATAGCTGTGGGATTCAGGAGAAAGGGATCATTTTTATGTGGTGTTTTTTGGGGGACAGTCCGGATGAACAGGTGGTGAAGCAAAGAGGCTGGCCCTGCAGAAGGTGTCAAGATCAGGAAAAGGGAGCACATAGCAAAACTGCCTTTCCTTTCAAGTCTGGCACGTATTCATGATTTGTTTGCTTGTTGTGGTTTTCATTTATTTTTTTTTTTTCTTGCTCCCAACACAAGTTACTTTGTGGATGCTTAATTGCGTGAGGAGGTAATGTGGAGGTACTTTAGGTGGGCTGACTCTTTTGTAAACATGCCTGTGACAGGTAATACTCTTTTCCTTTATTTACTTGTAATTTTTTAGAGCGAGGAAGAATTGTCAATAACTTTTTGTATTCAAATTACCATATAATTGCCCAGGTTCTTTTTATGGGCATGTCTTAGCAGGCCTTAGTGGTAGCCTACAAGGTAATGCAGTCCTAAACTGCGGAACACAAAAGCTTCTTCAGACAGGACACTGTGAGCAATGGAGATTTCCTCAGGGAATATGTTTTCAAAACTTCTGTTCAGCAGATAGATTGTTTTAAAGTACTTCTAACAAATCACTTCAGCGCTGATGTTTTGTATTCCTTCTAGACACCCTTTCCTAAGCCACTTCAGCTACGTGAGTCTCATTTAAGTTGGATGCCAGATGTTTTCCCTCATGATGCTGGTGTTCATTCTGGGCTCGATTCAGAATCTCTTGAGGGCAATGGAGTCTGGCAGGGATCTTTAATATTATTTTCCTGTTTGTGTGCTGGTTTTTTTGCTGGCGTAGACTTTGTGATTACCACAAGTGTGAGAATGAAACCTTTTAATCACTATTTTACGTGGGGAAGTTCAGGATGCAATTGAAGGTTAACTTGGTTTTTGTCTTAAATGAGCTACATAAAAAATTATGTAGCTCATTTCTTGAAGCAGTACTGCAAACTAGCAGATCCTATGCTGATTTTGTATTAGTTTGGACAGAGTCTATTTGTATTAGTTTTCTCTTGGAAGATGCTCTCACTTTATGACAGCTTTCTGCCCATGTTTTGTCTTGATGTCATTTCTGTAATGTTTCTCAGTTCGAACAGCAAGAAAAATAAGGGAGGTGCTGGTGGGAAATTGTCATGGTGTTGCTGCAAACAGTAGAGACTGACTGCTCACTGCAATGATTTACTCATGTTCTGAAAATGCATTAGTTCATCCAAGTATTTTTATTTCTGTGATAATTATTTATTACTCTGACTAAATGCTCAATCTGAAAAATGTAATGGGTGGTCACAATAAAAACATGCAACAAAGCAAAAAAAAACCCCGAAAACCTAAAAAACACTAAACAAAAACCCAGACAAAAAAAACCCAACAAAACACAACCAGCCAACAAAAAAACCCCAATGAAGACAAGCTTCTTTCTATCAAGAAGTCTGAATTAGATTAGGAAGCTGGTGCACACTTAGAGAGCAGGTGGGATGTGGAAGCCTTTCTCATGTTTTGCTTAAGGTACTCCTTATACGTCACGTCACCTGTAGTTGTGCAGGTGCAAGGACTAGAAAGGCTCAGAACTGAGGAGGAACATCATGCTGCGTGGGGCTGAGCGACAGTGATTCAAGTGACTCTGCTTTTGATCTCAACTCTGTTAAGCCCTTGAATAGCCTGGTGTGTTCAAGGATTTCCCGAAGTGGGACCTTCTTGCTGTCCCTCATGCTCTTTCGTTAGATTCTAGATATATTCAGGCTGTAACATAACTGAGAGGTAATGGTAAATTTTGGAAGGTATAAGACTTTCTACAGGGTAGCGGTATTGCAGTCATTATGTATCAGATTAAGATGTTGAAACATGTTTTGAAGTGAATGATTAGCTAAAATCTACTGTTGCAAAATAAATGGCCACAAAGATTAAGTTTTCACATTTCTAATGAAATATGCTGTTTTGCTGGATGGCTAAGTTGATGCTTTTTTAATTCCTTCCCTCCCAAAGTTTGAGGGCAAGAGCTATTACTACCCATGTTTTCAGAACTTTATCCAGCTTTTTAACTTTTTCATTTTTAATCCTAGTAAAATGTCTTTGTTTATAAAAGAAAAAAAATCATTAGCATGTTGAAATTAATGTTTAGGTGGAGCTGTAGAAATTCATTTTCATGCTTATCTTGTGATATTCCTTGGCAGCAAAATGAAATAAAATGACAAGTCCCATACACTTTCCTTGACACAGAACAATAGACAAGGCTTCTCTGAGCATTCATGTTTCCAAAGCAAGCAATCAAGCAAATGTGCATGTTTTTTGTAGACTTTGGACTTTGAAGGATGGTCCTGGAAGTACGATGGAGGCAATTAACACTTGAATATACCACCACGTGAATTATTGACCGTTATGAAATAAGGATTTCTTGTCAGTGGACCTTCTTCACAACCATCTTCACAAGATATCTTGTCAAATATTAAGCTTTCCTACTAGTAGTAAAATGCTACTACTTTTGTAGTTAAAGAATGAATACTGTTGTATGCATGTAGAATGTATTTGGAAAACAAGTGTCTAAATAAATAATAGCAAACTTGAATAAATTTTACTGCAGACCAACGCTTGTCTTTTCATGTACTTTCAGCTTTAAAGCTGGCTTGATGGTTTGGAAGTAAATCTCTTCTGTGTATGTCTAGATCAGAGACTACAAGCCACTTTGCTTACACCAGAAGACACAAAATGCAAGATCCATCTGGGCTTGTGGAAAGAACCTGTGGTCACCTAATTTGGTGGGCTGGTCAGGAGGGAGCTGGAGGCCAGCAGTAAGCACAGAAATTACAGTGATTGCTAGTATATCTGGTCTGTAGTTGAAACCATCAAGACTTCAAACATCAAGGACATCAAACCAGAATGCAGTTGATGCACCTTGTGACCTCATTCCTTTTGAGACAGAGAACCCGCTGGCAAGTGGCTTACAAAAAAATTATGGGGGACTATGTAGTCTGACTTTTGTTGCTGTGGTGACGTGTCCTTCAAAGGGAAGCAGAGTTGGTCTTGCTCCTTTCCCCGTCTTCCAAGCTGTGCCATGCACCTTCCAACTGAGAAGGAGCCAACATCCATAGCGGCCCCTTCCCTGGCTTGGAAGAGGAGGCAGGTTGTTACTTTATGAGCTTTTCCTCCTCTGTGTGGTTTTGCTTTTGGGAAAGCAGGAGCCTGGGATTTGCATACCTGACCAGGGCAGGTCATGGGCAGCTCTCGATGCTTGTGAAATGCCAAGGGATCCAGTCATGCACTTCGGAGTAGCATCAAAAGCTCACACAGGCTTTTGGGGTGTGGGGCAGCACCTGAGATCCCAAGCACTTTTTTTTTTCCTGTGGGTTTTTTTGTTGGTGGTGTGTGGGTTGTTGTTTTTTTTGTGGTTTTTTTTTTTTTTGAGAGCTTGGCTTATGATTTTATAGCTTGTGGTTGTCAGTACTGAAACAGCTGTCTCTCCTTCTTCCCCACTTTGCCCTAGAGTTTACTAACAGTTCTCTGTTGTCGAGGGAAAAATCTACATCTATACCAAGGTATCTGTGGAAACATTTGAAAATTTGCTGGTTTTGAATTTTAGTGATTACTGCTGGCAAATGAATGCAATGAGAGTGCTTTTCTTAAAAAATTATTTCCATTGCAAAATCTATTGCAAAAATACTATTGTGCTTAGCTGTCTCCCAGCCCATTATGTACCAAATACAGTGCCAAAGAAAAAATGTGTGAATAATTTTTACAGTTTTTCCTAGGACAACCTTTTTTTACGATAGTCTAATTTGGCATTCAGGTTTATGTGAAAATAGCTGAGGAGTCCAATATTTCAGGGTGGAAACTTAAATAAAAACAGCTTATAGAAACAATTGATGCCAGATGTTTTATTTAAAAACATTTAATTTTATTAACATTGAAGCTCCATAATAGCTATGTTTGCACTCTGCCCTCCTCATCGATGATGAGGTTATAAGCTAAGTGAGCAGTTCTCGAGCCTTGGAAATGTGTTTCTCTTCAGTTTGCGAGGAGGAAATCCCTTCCTCTCTCCATAAACAGATCATCTGTGGGGCTTCAGGTGGGGCTGCCAGAAAGTGCTGTAGGACTACTCCAAACGCAACTCCTGTTGCGATTAAAACCATTGATCTGAGGATCTGAACCTCGAACACCACCACCACCAGAGGCACCCACCGTCTGCTGGTGCGGCTTGCAAACGGATGTGGAATTGCAGCGTAATTGCCTGGAGCGTGCAGGCAGCTGAGTGAGTTTGCGCTGGGCAGTTAGTGAAAGCTGTGAACTTCCTACGCTTCCTGCTCCACCGCAACTGTTGGTGTGCGTGCTCCTAACCCTGTGGTAAACGCGAGGTGGATTTGGATAGGCAAGCTTACACTCTGTCCCATGGGAATTCGTCTGTCTGGGGCGTGTGTGTCTTTCACCACTGACTAAACTAAGGTAATAATCTGCTTCTGATAAAAATAAGTGTCTCCATTTTAATCTCCAGTTGTGAACTAGCAGCTTAAACTACTGCAAGTCTGTGACTAGCCCAGGATCTCCAGTCATGAAGCCATGAAGACGAATGACCTCTGCCAGGGTTAAGACCACAGCAATACAGCAAAATATTAATTTATTTCACATTTACTGCTCAGTAATTGTGCTCACTAGCAAAAGTATTGATGGCCCACCAATAAATGCAAAGCCCATTTTCGAAATAGAATTGATATGGAGAAATAGGTGGCCTGAGGGCAAAGTGTTATATTTAAGAACTTGTGTGTCAAGTTACGAAGGAGCCCTTGCCAAATACTGTGCTGATGGAAAACTTCCAAAAAGTGGAGAGAGACTCAAGGAAGCATATTGATCAATGCAAAGTAGACTTTATTTTTATGTACTTATACTTACATTCACACATGCGTGTCCTACTGCAAAGTAGGACAGTTTTAAAATAGTTCTTGCTGAGTCTGGTTAAACTGATCACATCCTGAGAAAAAGCATAAGTGGCCAATTAAGCCAGTAGGACATGGCTTTGAATTGTTTTTTATCATTTTGGGAAATCTCTTTAGGTTATTATCTTTTTAGCATCATCAGTTACATTGGAAAATCATAAAAGATATGGCTTTTTTTCCTAAGGTATTAGAGAATGATTTCTAGTAGAAAAGTTTTATGAAAAATGAAGGCTACTTTTTCCAAACTATTTAAGTCAAGTTTTTTATTATCTTAATTATGAAAAAAATAGAGCTCTTTTTGATATTTTAAGTAAGAGTGAAGATCTTTATGAGAATTAAGTGATTGCGCGGGTGCCCTTTGCTTCTCCTCTGTGACTTTGGAATATTTCTAATGGAGGTGGTCTGGCACTTTGTTCTCCTGGAACCAAGCTGTGGGCCCTATGATGTGGCTGGGAACCCTTTGCCTGAATAGCTGGAAGCATCAAGTGACCCAACTGGGGAACATCCTTTTATTTTACTGTTCTCCTTGCCCATTTGTCCTGTAGGTTCTCAGTAGTGATTTTGTTTCCAAGGCATTTGTTGATCCAAATGCAAGGAGGTTTTAAATGAAAACCCAAATGTAACATGAACTTCAAAGTGCAGGTGATAGCAAAACCACATGACCAGGAGGTATCCAGTGTAAAGATGCCTGGGAGGAACATGCAGCCAGAGTTTGAGAGCTACTGGCAGCAGTGGGAAATATATAACCCACCATATATAATGGAAAGCACTGATCAAGTTGCGTGTCATCTCTTCGGAAGAACGTGATGAAAGGCTGACAAGAAGTGAGGAAACAAGCCTTCCGTTTTTTGTCTTACTCAGAAGCAATATTATTGTTAAAATGGCATTTCAATGCAAATCTCTTTACCATTTGCCAACTCATAAAGTTTGTGTTTTCTTAATGCAAAAATATCAGGTGGAGATTTAACTGATCATGCCACCAGTGTTTCACAAAATGATAGGATAAGCTTACTGCTGAAAACCATAGGTTTTAGGGTGGGAAGGGACACAGCTTTGTTCATGAATAAGGATCACTCTTGAAAAATGGTTACTTGCTGACTGCAAAGGCAGCAGTCAGCCCTCAAATGTTTTAGGGGCTGTTAGAGGGTGATTGTTTTAATGTGTGGAAACTGAGCCATTAACAACTGAGAATAACCAGCAAGATGATTCAGAAAGTAAGGGGGTCTCATTTTCCAGCTTTTGAGGTTTGCTTGCACAGAAACTACTAAAAAGGACAAATGGAACAAATGTTCCCCCATTCTGACTTGCTGCATTTCACAGTGTGTGAAAGTGATTCATTGTCTTCTGGCAAAAATCATTGCCTTGTGGTGAGGTACACAGAAAACTCCACCCAGACCTCTACCGACACGTGTTCAGAATACATTAGTAATAAATAATTAGGCACTATTAATGTGGCTTATAATGCATACTTGGTGAATCCCTTGAATGTTTCACTCAACCCTTTTGAGTCTCTCATTTTCTTTCCCCTTCTTCCATCCTATTTCACTTCTGTTTAAAAAGATGGAGCGAAAAGAAAGATGAAAGCTCTCCTGGCTTGGTAATGTAAAAACCCAGCACTTGGTAGTGACGGTCTGTATGTCGTCCTTATTTGCACAGTTACACAGGCAAGGCTTTGTCAGCCAGGATGCTCTTCCTTTCCCTGGCATTCGCATGTAACTTTTTGCATTGTATATAGGTTATTGGTAGGGAATGAGGCAGTTAGTTAAATTCGTGTTGGCAATCACAGAACATAATATTGGAATAATCTGCAGGGGAAAAAACATGTACAAGTCTCAGCATACTTTGTTCCTTTGCATACTGTTGCTTACACTAATAATCTGTAAGATTTTGCCTGCCTCGATGTTGTTTAGGGAATATGCCGTTGGGATTATTTCTACCTGGATTAGTCAAGTCTTAACTATTTTTATTTTTTTTTAATGAAGAGTGAGCAGTGTCTGTGTGTTTGCTTATTTTTATCCACTCTTGTCAAACGATTGTTACTTCACTAAATGTGTTATTGTTCTGGAATGCTCTGAATAAAACCACTATGTTAAATGACTAGATGACTTGCAAGTTTATTGCAAGAACAGGACACAGACACATTCTGACTTTAAGTTTTTAGATGGAAAATCTGAGGTAAGAAAAAAAAGTCCACTGACTTCATTTGAAGATGAGTGTGTGTTTACCTCCAACTGCCTGTCATGTACCAGGAAGTTTTACTTGCACTGTCATCCATTTGAAGTGTATTGGAGGTGAATCTTAGCATTTTAAAGACTAAAAAAAAAATACATTTTAATTCCTGATCTCCTTTGTTTCCATTATTCAATGAAAATAACATGAACTAGAACATGACAGTTGGATTGTTGGATGATGATCTGTGAAGAACTTCAAAAAGGTTACTTGTTTGGATAAGATTTTCAGATGGCTTTCAGAGAGATTCTTAATTCCTCTCTCCACACACGTGTGTGCTCTTGCTCCCTCTCAAAAGACTTGGCTTTTATACAACATTTTTTTGTGTGTGTCAGAATTTTTTTTTTATCTCTAAAGTCTGCAATTGAATGGAGAACTGCCGGTGAAACAGCAGTCAAACCGTATCTTAACAGCTTTGAAATCAAAGCCTAGGATTAATGCTATCTGATTAATAGCAGGTTAAGAAACACTTTCCTTATTGTGTGTGTGCTGGCTTGCAGATCTTTTTCAGGGAAAACCTGGTAGACTTGAGAGCTTGAACTCTGGCAAAAACTTCATCTCATGTGCATTCAACAAGGAATAGTTTGTTTTCCACTGCTGATGTAGAGTACCTTAAACCATGAAGCGACTGACTGTGAGGCAATGCTCCGTGGCAGAAGGTTTTCCTCTCCCTGGAAGGTGTGTGCAAGTGAAGATGGAGATGCGTAAAAGTGATGAAATGAAAATTTGACAGCCAGATATAAAAATAATGCACTTTAGAGTGTATCTGTAGCCACATATTTGTTTCTGGTGGCATACTATTGTCCATTCATCTCTCAGTTATTCTAAAGAATTATCCTTATCTAGAACTGACTGATAACACTAATCTTAAAGCTGAAATCCTTGCTTGGAGCACAGTGAAATGAAGGTCGTGGGAATATTCTAGTTTAAAACTGCTATGAGTGTAGGATATGATTGTGTACTGTTGTTATTATATGTTATTGTTATTTTAATTAAAAAAAAAAACCAGACAACTAAATCCAAACAAATAAAAAATCCTTCCATCAAGAGGCATCATTTAAAAGAAAGTCCAGATACCAGTGTGGTTTGTTTATAATCCAAATTATAGATCATAGAGAAGAGGGACTTATTTACTGTGTAGCCATGTGAATGTGTGTAGCACTTCATGGCAGATTCAAATCAAGGTTTGTCATGGGATTAATTTATCCTATACTCTTTAAAATTTAAAGAATGGAAGAATGTGCAGACACTAGCAAAAAGTAGAGCTTAGACTTTCTTATCTACATTAATTGAAAGGCTTCAGGTTGTATGTGAACTAAAATTGTGGCTTCTAACAGCACCAGACTTTGCTTCTCTTTATGATTACCTTCTTATGATTCGGGTGTCTGTGTTCCAGATTACTTTTTTTGAGAGAGTATAATGAAGAATAGTAAGTTTGCTTGACTGTTGACTATGTTGCTAGAGAGTGTTACTAAAGTCCTTGGAGCTAATCTGTCACTGTGCTATAGACCTGTGTTTTTTTCCACGGTTGTAGGAAGTATCATGTAGAAAGCAAAAGAGAAGGAGCCCAGAAGGGTGTAGTACAACTGTTCTCGTAGAATGGGTGATATCCAACCTTCTAATGATCTCCTCTTAATGAGATACTAAGTAATTGCTAAGAAAGATGGAAAGTGATTTTTTTTTTTTTTTATTTCGGTTTTAAATGATAAAATAATGTGTTTTCAGAAGTATGAGATTTTTTTTCAAAAGAAACTAAATTCACTGAATTGAAATACTTATGCCTTTAGCAAAATGTTAGGATGTCTGAATGGTTGCTTGTCCGGTAATAAAGATTTGTCAGGAAAGAAAGAAAACATTGAAATAGAAAATGTATGCTAATTGATGCATTCTCCTATCATACAAAGATGACCTTTGAAAGGGAAATGACTGTTGTAATCTTTGCTAATAATGACAATTAATCATAACTGGGTATTTACATAAAAATCCCATTTTTGATCCAGCAACTCTTTAGTGAGATCTGAGGATCTGTCTTTCTGATGACGGAGCAGTAATTGTGGTCCAGTTCTTCCAGCAGATCACCCCAGACCTGTAGATTTCAGCAGAGACTTGATGAAGTCAGCGTACGTTGTACACGGCAGACTGCTGGAGCACTTAAGAATACCGTGATAATAACACCCATTATATGTTACTTTAAGACATTAGCAATTTATTTTAATTGACTGATTTCTTCAGAGGAATAATATGGCTGATAACGTCAGCTTCCTTTTTCTTTACTGACTTGAACAAAACTGATCTGGGTTATCCCTTTACAAGTGCTGTTCTATGATAACAAAGCAAACTCTACTCAATTTTTCTGTTCTCTCATTTTGTTGTCTTGGAGGATTTGTGTGTCAGGAGTACCAGAGTTCAAAAGTCTGGTTGATTAGATCCCTGAAATTTATGTTGAGGTAAAGGAAAGGCGATTAGAAGGGTGGAATAGGTTGATAAGCTGAACGTTTGAACATTTGATGTTAGAGGAGCTCAGTTTTGGATCCCAGAGGGGTTAAAATAGTCCTTCCTACAGCTAGTGGGAGTTTTGGGGACGTGTAGAAACAGCATTGCGCGCTTTCTGTGTGAATAGTCACTTCAGAGAAGAGGCCAAGCCATCTAAAGAAATCAAATCCAGTTGACAACGTAACAAAAAGTGATGGTTGATGAAGTTTTAAAGCTCTGAGCTGCTGCATTGCAGGTAATTTCCTTATATCTTAGTAGGATTTTCCAGTAAATATTAATGCCTGTACTGGAAAATTCACCCCAACTACAGATAGTCTTTTGCTCCGTAGGAAGGAATTAAAGCCAAGGAGGACTCATCCTTGTTTTTCTCATGGTTTTTTGTTTCTGAGTCTAATTCTAGAACTTCCCTCCTGTGCCACCGTCTCCATGTTCTTCTCATGACTTGTGCAATTTTTTTCTTTTGCCATCAGTTTCTAAGCTACACGCTTACCTTCATTTAAAATAGGCCCTTGCTTAAAAAAACGTGCCTTGAAGCTTACGAATAGCCTATGAGTAGTTCTGTCAAGGTCAAAGGACTTACTCATACATTTGAGGCTGTGTATAGAAGGAGAAATTTAATTGCACAGCTGTCTTGGGGCCTTAACGTGAAGATACTGCCTTTGAGAATGGGTGGTTTGTATTTCCTACAGCTTTGGATCTTTGAGATCAGGCGAAACACTCAGCTGTTCTGTTGATTGCATGCTGCATTAATTTGCTCTTTCCTTCTTTAATAACTGGAAGGATACAACTGCACCTTAGCAGTTGCAGATGGTTTAATGGAAGAGAACATCTAACCCAAAGAATTTAGCAGTTATTTCTCATTTCCAGAGGTTTTGGTGATGTGAGGAATGAGGAGCATATATGAAGGGTCACAGCACCTCATAGTAATTTTTACCTTTGTGATGTGCCCTTGTACATAAGACTGTCTTTGGGTGAGGCTTTGCAAGCAAGTTCATCAAGGAAGAGAAGCAGATTTCTGTGTTGAATCAGGTGTTGGGGAGAGCAGGGGGTGTACTGAAGGGCAAGATGGGCAGTGTAAGATAGATTTGGACAAAATTGCTCCAGAGTCCTGGGTGCTCATGCCCCCACTCTTCCAAAGGAAAAACAAAGAACCAAATAAACCAGGTGGGGAAAATAGCTGAAAAAAATAAGCCTAAGGGCCTGTGAAATAGGCTTCCTGACATGAGCAATGGCAGCCTAGTTAGTAGCTTACTGGATTCTTGACTAGGCGTCTTTCGGAGGTGACTGTAATTCAAAATATTCCAGGCTTCTTGATTTTTATTTATTTTTTTTTTTCTCCAGTCTTCACTTTTTCATAGCAACCCCACCTACCTGAGACCTCCTCTCCCATAGTACTGTGGTCCTCATTTTCATTTTTCTTCTCCTTTCTTGGAATAAGCAGATGGATCTCAAACTAAAGAGGTTCCAAGTGCTCCCACAGAAAATAGATGCAGGTAGTATGTCATGATATACAAGATTTGGTGGTTGTTGTTCTTCTCTGTGTTTGTTTGTTTGTGAGCCTTACGGCAAGATCGGAAAATGGATATCCTTTTCCTCCTGCTTCCTATTCTGTGGCTGTTGACAGAGGTTTTGGCAGGTAGCTTTGCAGAGCTCATGCTGCAGTTATGGTTTTATTCTTTCCTAGTCAGCCTGGCTGTGGAGCCCAAGGATCTTGCGCTTGCTTTAATAGTCAGATTTATATTGACTCTTCCATACTGTTATGATGTTGTTTTTCCTGATGTTCCACTGCTATAGAGGATGTCTAGCTGATGCTTATCTGAAAGTTTTAAGTCCTACTCTTCTACCACTATTCTGTAGTCACAGAAGAGCAAAAATTTGGTCACGCAGTGGTGAAAGAAGAGAAGTCATATGGAGAGCGTAGAGTGGAAGGCATACCTATGGGTGGTGCAGGTTGGCAGGGCTTGCAAAACCAAGGGTGAATCTGCTGGTGTTCCTTGCTCACTGAAGGCCTGAGTAGAAGTGCCTCAGTGCTCCTCTCACGCTGGAATGGTGGCTGGTTGCACGTGAGTCGGCTGTTTGCTCCCACAGCCCGTGGGCAGCCCACCGAGCAGTAGGCCACCTGCGAGGCTGCGGTAGGCAGCACGGCCGCACTTTCCTTTCAGTAGCAAATACCTTTTGCTGCCTTCTGCTTGAAACCCTTCCCCGTGAATCAACAATCAGTTTTTAGGAGGAAAAAAAAAATGCAAGCAAATTTGCCTTTGGAGACCAATTTAACTAAAAGTCTTTGTTGCTACATTTCATGTCCGTATTTTTGAAGACACAATCTTCTGGTCAAGTGTTTGATTCAGAGAGAAAGATAACATTTACAGCTTCTTGAAATATTTTACTCTAAGTTATCTTCTGAAAAATAGTAATGATATAATAACAGCTGTTTATCTTTGCCCCTCACACCCAGTAATTTTTAATCTATACACCCCTTAAAATCACTTGTATAGACCTTCTGTGAGGTCAAGTGCCAGCAATGTTTTTAAGGGCTCGACAAGAACCGAGTCAGAAGCAGGAGATGGACAACTGCCGTGGTCCTTGTTTCGCAGGTGGGGAACACGAGGTATATGGAAACTAAACTCACATCCTCAGAGGAGCTGAGGTCTGGCCTTTAATGTGGCACGTGGGCACCTGCACCTCTGCGGTGGCTTGCCTTCGTTGCTCACAACTGTGCAGGGAAGCTGTGGCAACAGGGAAATTGAAAATGGGTCCTTCTTTGTTTCAGACAGAGACCTTAATCCCCAAGTTGTTCCTCTTTTGTTTCCATAGAAGAGTTTTTGGTTTTTGTTTTTTTTTTTTCCTTTTGTCTCAAATACTAATGGAGAGAAAGAGGTTTGGAAATGTTTCATTTTATTGTCTTTAAAAGAAACACAGTGTACCCTAGTAAGAATATAACAATTCTTGTGTAAGTGAGGAGATATATCAACAAGACATGCTCATATTCGTATTTTAAGTTTACTACTTCGTCAGAGATTCCTCAGGTCTTCTGCAAATTAAATATTCCAGAGGAGTCCTGGCACTCCTGTGGGAAGGGGCAGCCATTAGCAATCTGCAGGATGCGAGCAGAGGCAAAAACTGTGTACAGCTGAATCAGCAAGAGGAGTTCAGGTGGGCAGTGTCAGTCCTAAACCTGGAATTGCTCCAGGAAACTCTAAAGTCTGGGCTGTAGGCAGCTCTTGCGGAGGAATAGCGTGTTGCTGCTTGGCAGTTCAAAAGACCTGCAAACCAGCAGCAGCATTAAGAGAAGGTTCACGCTTTTCCTACTTTATCCTAAATGGTCTTCAAGCAGGCCCTTCAAAGAGCACTTTTATTTAAAGTTAGACTTTTTTGCTGTTGTTTTGTTTGGTTCTTTGTTTTTTTAACATATAGAGAAAGGTTGCTATTCAGAAACTCGAACAGAGTCCTTTATTACCAGGTACATAGTTCCACATTAACCAATTTTTTCAGGTTCTTAATGTGCAGAATTTTTTTCCTATATTCTTCTGGAAGTGATATTTTTCTGAAAATACTTGTCACTGCTTTGCTGACCTGCCTTCATCTGCAGATTTTCTTGGGAGATTGTATAAAACATGTTATTTTCTTGTTGAAATTAGTGAAAAATGCTGTTGTTCAGTAAAACAACTGTGGGCAGGAATACAGCAAAGTGGGGAAAAGCCTTTGTTGTGTGGAAAATAGTGTGTTGGTTCTGATGAAGTTACAGACGGGGGAAATTCTACTGGGTGTCTGTGTGAAATGGCTGGCCCTGAAATCTCTCAGCAAAATCATAATGTGTATAACTGAGGTTTTACAGATTTTTAATTTGCTTTTAATTTGTATGTGGAAGTGGGTCTAGAGTTTGTATGATACAAACTAAGCTGCATCTGAACATGTTCTAAAACCAGTTTTGCTTCTTGCGTGTTTTCCGATGATAAATTGATGGAATCACAGAAGTATTGAGGTTGGAAGGGACCTCTGGAGGTCATCTGGGCCAACCACCCTGCTCAAGCTGGTTGTCCAGGAATTGCATCTTTAGTTTCAGAGAAAGGAGAGAGAATACGCTACTGTACAAATGAAGAATACATTTGGCTTTTCTTACTTGCCTGCCTTCCATCAAGTGAGCAGATGTGGGTGCAGAGGCAAGGTGCTGGCCGTGTCCTGATACCAGTTTGTGGGTGGAGCACCTAGAAATCAAGAACAGTGCTCTTGTCCAAATTGAAAAGATATGTCTAATACTAATTTGTCTGAAAAACAAATGAGAAATGTAGCAGCAAATTAGGATCAAGTCATTCTATTTAAGACCAGGATGAAACTGAGAGAGTGCTGGAATGAAGGAGAACTCAGTGTTGCCTCATTGCATGAAAACCAGATCTTTCTTCATGCTTTCAAGACCCTCTAGGGTACATGAGCAGATTTGTGAAAGTGTAAGCAACTTCTTGTTTGACTTTGCATTTTCTTTTCATACTTTACTATGTCTAGCTTTAAAATATTTATGTGAAATTTGAAATGTGCAGTCATCACTTGGTATTTCTCTAATACGGGTTTCTAGAGAGTTGTTGTGGTGAGTTGACCTTGGCCAGCTGCCAGATGCCCACCCAGCTGCTCTCTTGCTCCCTGTCCTCAACAGAAGGGGGGGGAAATAAGATTAAAGAACTCGTTGATTGAGATAAAGACAGGGAGATCACTTTCCAATTACTGTCACAGGCAAAACAGACGTGACTTGTGGAAAATTAATTTATTGCCAATTAGCATAGAGTTGGATGATGGGAAACAAAGATGTAACTCATAATACCTTCCCTCACCTCCCACCCTTTTTTCCTAGACTAATCTTCACTCCTTCATTCCCAACTCCTCTACCTCTTCCCTATACCCTTATATTTTTTTCTTCTTTTCTCTTTTTAGGAGAGGCAAGAAGCACAGTATAATTCTGAGGACCCAGCTGTCGGTGAGAGTCCATGCCTGCATTGGTAAGTGAACTTTCACATGCCTGAAAGAGAGCAGATAAACAGAATCCATCTCTGGGAAGCAAATCTGGGGAGCGTGAGTCAGACTTGCTGTATTCCAAGTTAAGGACAATGGCCAATAAATTGATTTCTGTGTTGTGTTTTTTTGTGTGTTAAAATTAGGTTATATTAGTGACATTATCCTTCGAGTATGTTGAACAGCTCCGGGAAGTATAGGATTTGACAGTGGAGTGTGATGGTTGGGGCACTTTGGAGAATCTTGGATTATCTGTCTTGCCGCAGCCTTTTTGTGTGCCTGAAGAAGACTGTGTTCTGGATTGGAAAGGGATCTGAAGAATTGTTGGCTGACAGCTGACTACTGCGTTTTAATAGCATGTAATGTTTATTACTTCACATCTTGCAGATCTTGGCCACATATTTGCCATTATCACAGTGTCAGTGCCTTAAAAACCTTGGTTAAAACAATGCTGTCACAAGGAAAAGTCTAATGAAAGTCACAATGTTTGTGTCATAAGAGCTTTAAGGTTGCATAAATGGAGGCTGATGTGCTGTGATGGCATTAATATGTTCTCTAGCGTTCTGCAGAGCAGCGTGTTTCACTGAGTGTTAGTGGTAAAGCTGATGCTCATGTTCTGGTGATATGATAGATGGTTCGGGTGACTGGTTTTTAAAAAAAAATAAATAATAATCCTATATGTGTGTGCCACAGTGGCCTGTTATGATTTCAGTTTCTCCATAGTAGTTTCAACACCCTAATAGTCTAGGCTGATTTTATAAATGTGAATGAAATTAAGAACAGCTTGGAGAAGCTTGTTCTTGTTAGGTCTGGGAATATCTTTGGCAAAATAGACCAGTATAGCAAGACAAGAGTTTGTACGTTTCCTGGATTGAGGTTTTATAAAAACAATTTTCATGTAAAAATTTTTGTCCAGAGTGCAGCCATCGAGGAACTGGAGCATGCCAGGTTCTGAGCTTCCACATGTGGCTGCTTTGTTGTTCTCTGTTTGCATTCAAGCTCCCTGTAGGCAATAAGGTGTATTATTGTGCATGTATTTTAATTGTTCCTCTATGAAAGTGAGTATGAAGGTGCTGTTACTCTCTGGCAGTGGTGATGCATTCAGCAGTGAGTACAGTGGAAGCCAGACTGCAAAGCTTGAGTCTAGATTTCAAACTCCTGGAGCAGAGGTGTGTTGGGCTTTTGGCTTGATTCGTTACAGGCAGAAAAGCCAGACGCAAGATCTGGTTCTAATTTTCAACCCCCCTGCTGAAGTTCAGATTTTTAGGATAAGTTTTGTTTCAGCCTGTAGATTGATGCAGTGTAGTTTCTTTTATCTTCTTTTATTTTTCATTTTTACATATCAAATGTATCTGATTTTGGGGACGTGATAGTTTGAGAGAGTCAGGGACTCTCTGCAGTTCTTAGTACCGGCTTTGTTTGGTGACCTGTGTCCAGCAGTTAAACTTTTCACAGAATAGGAGGGCTATTTCACTGGCACAGTGGGTACTTTTCTTCCTCTTGCGTGTACTTTCACATCAGCTGCCTGTTGAGACCTTTTTTGAAATACAAGCGTTAGATTTTGAGGTTAAAAGATGTTACCTGTTTGGAGCAGAAGCCAGGAGCCAAGAGCTAGAGCAATCTGAGGCGGTATTATGTGGCATAAAACCATCTTGCTTTGGCTATTTTCTTTCAGTCTTCACAATAACCTTGGAAAGTATTGTGATTAGCAATGTTAGTGACTCTGCAAAGTCCCTCATAGGTAGCTAGGGCTGCTTTTACGAGAAGATGTGGTTTGTTCTGTAGTGCCCTTGCCACAGAGCCTCCTGTCATTCTTGCATTCAAGGTTTTACTTTGCTGTGAAGAGGTGAGAAGTGTAAAGAAATAGCTTTCCTATCATAAACGCTCCCATTTGGAAATTGGACCTTTTTTTTTTTTTTCTTCTTTCTAACATGATGAACTTTTAAATTGTGGGAAATACACAAGTGTTTATGTTCAGATGTCCAGATAAAGTTTTCCATCATTAGTGACTTCAGATCTCCAGGGAATTCATTGGGCTTCAGTGTCGGAGCTTGTGTTGACTACAGGCCAATATTTTGTAAGACTCAGGAAGGTTTCGAAAGTCCCATGTCAAATGGGATGTTTGGTTTTTTTCTTTTGTTTTAAGCAGGGCAGGGAAGGAATAAAACTTAATAACTTGAGTGCAGAATTTGTTAGTGAGTGGTATTTTCTGCCCTTTGGCATACCAGTCACTCTTAAGCATCTCACTTAATGCATTAATACTTCTCCCTGCACCCCCCCCCCCGCATTTGGGTTCTTGTCTTATGCTCGAACTAAGGACTTTCAGCATGGATGGATAAGTTTTCTTTTAAATATCACTCAACTTCTTTTCCCATTTTGGCTTGATGCTGATTAAATTGTCAGGAGTAATTAAAAGTTACTTTCAAAAATAAAATTAAGTGGTTTTAATATGAACTACAATATTTAGAATGTTCTTTTATATAAAAAGACTTGCTGAAACCAATTTGTTTATAGAACATAACTAATTGAAAATTATAGATATACTTTCATACCTGTTGATGTTAAAAGACCTTAGTGGAGGAAGATCAGTCCTTAAATCACAGTGTCAGTTGTGGGGTTTTTTTTTGTTTTCACAATCTGTCAAATTTGACCTTTTATTCAAATTAGATTTATTGTGCGTTAATACCCTGTGGGAAAAGTCTTTTTGGTAATTTTGGCAGCCATATGCTTTTCCTTGTTTGTACTTAGTTGTGTCTTAACGCGATTTGAATTTGTATGTATTTAACAATTACAGGTCTCAACTGAAGCCTTGATAAAGTCCAATGTAAATGAGGATGTAACTTTACAGGGAGAACACAAACAGTGACAAAAACTTTAGTCTCTGAAGCTAGATGGAACGTTTTAAAGCAACTTCTTGACACTGAAGTTTTAAAGATCTTTGAAAGCTCCACTCTTCCTGGCGAGTGGCCTGGTTTATTCACTGTGTCCTTGCTTGGACAGCTCAGTTTGTGGCTGCTGCTTTATTTGCCTGTTCGTTGCTTCTTGGTAGTTTTCTCTCAAAACTTGAAACAGTGGCTGAGGGCAAAGGAACCATTTGCTTGTACATATCTGGATGCAGTATTTGTTCTAAGAGAGTCTCACATCCTCTTTTAAAACCCTTGTACCTCTGATGGGGAGTCGGGAGTGTTGCTTTCAATACTGAGGATGGGATTTGGACAGGAACTCGTGACAGTCACTCAGAATGATTCTGCCAAAAGAAGTTTGACATAAGCTTCACGTGTTAATACAATGTAACACCAGAAGAATGCAAATAAAGGCTGATGTAATTCCAGATATGTGTATTGGCCTGGGATTGCTCAGAGTACTGTAGCTTGAGAGGTCAGCAAATGTTGCAAGGTGTATTTTAAATTGTACTTCTCCTTTGTGTCAGTTTATTATTAAAAAAAACTCAATTGGTTTAAAAAAAAAATTACATTATGAAATTATGGTTTTGTATGGTTATATCTCCTTTCGGTATTTATGCAAAATCTTGCCTTTGTCTCTCTATAGATTAAAAATAATAGTTTGCATAGATATTTGTGTGGTTTAAGTTTCATAGTATGAGCCAGATAGGTCCCTAAACAGTGTACAAGGATATTATTGCACAAGTCGTTCTAAATCATAGAATGGTTAGAGTTGGAAGGGACCTTTAAAAGTCATCTAGTTCCAACTCTCCTGCAAGGAGCAGGGACATCTCCAGCCAGGTCAGGTTGCTGAGAGCTCCGTCCAACCTGGCCTTGAATGTTTCCAGGGATGGGGCATCCACCACCTCTCCGGGCAACCTGTTCCTGTGTTCCATCACCCTCATCTTAAAAAAATTTCTTCCTTATGTCCAGTCTGAATCTACCCTCTTTTAGTTTAAAACCATTACCCCTTGTCCTATCACTACAGACCCTGCTAAAAAAGGTTTGTAAAATTTAGCTTAATTATTAGTCATTATAACCATTTCATAATCCCATTCTGTTGGCTTTTGCACATAGGCGGTTGCAGATTTAGTGGGGCACGGTGCTTAAGTGATATACAGCGTACCCACCCTTCCCCTTCCTTCCGTGTGTGCTCAGCAGTGGATTACTCCCAAGTATGGGTTACAGTATGTGGCATGGCAGCTGTTTCTAGCCCCTGTTTTAGGGCATCTACTTTAACCAGCGGTGTTAGCACCAACCACCCAGCCTTTCCACACAGCTCTTTGGATTTTTTTTTTTTTTTTTTTTACATCCTTTCGCTCTTGTGTCTTTTATGAAATGTAGCCATAAATATCTTCTTGAGCTCCTTTTGTTCTGAGATACCTGAGGGAAGCTGTAAGCTACTTGTAACTAGCAGCCTAGTAGAAGCCAGCTGGTTTTATTTGTCTTTAATGGCTGAAGTATGCAGCTAGTCCTTTTTTTTCTTTTTTTCTTCCATGTACATTTTTCTCTTCTGTTATCCATTATGTGGGCTTGTTGCATGTATTACAGAAGATATGATTAGGTCCTGCAACTACTTATGCATATATCTAACCCTCTTGGAGGACCTTCTTGTAGGATCTCCAGCTGCTTAGGATACAAGTTTCCCCTCAGTGCTTTCCTGAAGACAAAGTCACATCTCAAGTCAATAACCGGTGCTTTGTTGCAGAGAAGTTAAGAGACACAGACAGAAGTGAGGAAAAAATGTGGTTTGCCATTTTATAAGTATAGTATCAACATGTAGAAAAACCAGTGTGATTCTGGTTAAGGAAACATGTAAAACCATGTTGTGTTTCATTTTCTGAGGGCAGAGTTAAGCTTGTGCCTACAACCCGTGTTGTTGGTAGTGTCTCACTCGAGGTGCTTCTCCCTGCAAATATCATTATTGTATTGGGTCTGTCTGGTATAGCGTGTCTGCAGTTTGGTGAGCCACCCAGGTAGAGTTCTCATAGCCACGGGCACTGAAGCTCCTCTAGTTCATACTTCAGAACTTTCTGATTTCTTGTATTTTTTTTTTTTTTAAATGAATAGCTTATTGACTTTAAAATAAAGAACTGCTTTTTTGGTGGTCTTTTTTTGAGTGGGTTTGGTTGTTTTGGGGTTTTTTTTGGTGGGTTTTTTTTTTTGTTTTTTTTTTTTTTGGGGGGGGGGGGGTGGTAAGGGAGTTTCTGAATGTATTAAGAGTCTAATTAAAAAGCTTTCCTAAAGGAAGTTAATTGTGATACTAGATCCTTTCTTTGAGCTCTTCATTTGGGCAAGTAGTGATTGATATGTGCAAATGAAAGTCTCAAGAAAAAGTGGTATTTTGGGTTGTTTGAGGGGCATTTTACAGTTTTCTGTTCAGTGTTAGGCATTGCTAATAGGAAACATTTTTAGTTTGGGAGGGAACATGTGGAGAGCATTAGCAGTTCAGCAAAACGTGCAACCGATTCGGATTTAATTTAAAGGGAACAAAAGAGGTGCCTTGAGAATTTGTCGGAAGCACTGTGGTTTTGCTTCTTTGCACTGATGGTAACAGGAGAGAGAGAGGTGAGTTGAAATTGCTTTATTGAATATCTTCTTAGCATAATTTGGACAGAAAAGTCGGTGATTAATGAATTTAATGGTGCTGCACAGGGATCCTGCATGCATTATGGATTTGTAATCATGATAGCTTCCTATGACTCTTGCTATACCTTGGTAAAAGTTCTGGCTTAAATGAAGATAATAAACAACATGTTTATTAGATGTAAACTGACATCACACAAATTGAAAAAAATGTGAAAAGGAATGCCAGAGCTTGGTTGTGGTTTGGTGTTGTTTTTTTTTTTTCTTTTTTTTTTCTTTTTTTAGG
>WHYT01017491.1:676066-737317 GCA_009806455.1 Tetrax tetrax
CTGGCTAGGCCTGATCCCCCGGCCATCCCGCACATGCCGCATGATCTCCCTCAAGACTATCTGTTCCATAACCTTCCCTGTAACCGAGGTCAGGCTAACAGGCCTGTAGTTCCCCGGATCCTCCTTGCAACCTTTCTTGTAAATGGGAGTCACGTTGGCAAGCCTCCAGTCTTCCGGGATCTCACCAGTCAACAAGGAGCGCTGATAGACGATGGAAAGCGGCTCGGCTATCACCTCCGCTAGTTCCCTCAGCACTCTCGGGTGGATCTCATCTGGCCCATGGACTTGTGGCAGTCCAGTTGGAGTAGTAAGTCTCTGACCGTTTCTTCCAGAATCACAGGGGGGTTAGCGTGCTAACCAGGTGAGAAATAGAAAAAAAAAATAAACTGTTTACATTGATGAAATTAAGTTCTAAAAAAAACCTAATAATTAACACCATAATGCTTGAAGGAACTATCCCATTTGTACAACAATGCAGCATTGTTCAACTTTAAGCAAAGTGCAAGAAGTCTGGGAATTCACCTTCAGCTGAACCCAAAATAAAAGGTTCAATTAGTTTTATCCAGATTTTCACAGGATTAACATAAGACAGAGAATTTCCATCAGGTTAGTGGTCTGACTATCATTAGAGAAAGCATCCAAGCTAGTTGAAGGCTGTTACTGGTTCCAGAATTAAAAATCAGAAGGCCAATTTCAAATCTGAAAGCACCAGTCCTTCAAATTTTTATTCTTTCCTCCTATTCTGACAAGCAAGCGAATGAAATTCACTTCTCTCCACTGCCCCCCTCTAACCCCCTCGCTCCCCACCACCCTCCACAGGAAAAAAAAAAAAAAAACAAGGACTAAGTTAATTAGTCAGTTAAATTGAAATTGCTAGAGTATGCTGCCATTAAGAGTCATGTTGCTATTGTTAGGAGTAGATTTACCACCTTTTTGTAATCTAAGGGGAAGCAGTTATTGTAAATTTAACCTCTGAGATGAGAATAATTTTGTAGCATTTTAAACTGCTTATAATTGCTCATAATGGACCCCAAAAATGTTTAACTCTGGAAATAACTGGTAACAACAGTAGCATCTACTATGATGAGGTCTTCGTGGTTTTGCATAAAAAGCAAGCAAAAATTGGTTATTTTGGTAGGTGATTTAAGCTTTTTTTTGAGTGACTTCTATGTTCTTCAATTAGATTGAATAATACTTGCTTAATAATAAATGAGCACAGCCTGGGAATTGTCTCTGGGTGTTCCTATTTCAAGTCTAGAGATGTTGTCGAGGCTGGTCCTGCATGACCTGTGGGAGCTCTTTGTGGTTAAATGTTTTGAGATATCTGTGTATGTGTGAGGTGACCGGGGTGGGGGGCATTTGGAGAACCACCACATCAACTTCAGAGCTGCAAAACTCCATGATCAAAGCAACCTCATCAGCTTGTTGTGCTACTGATGATGCTGCCTAACTGGGGTTTTGCAGGGCCGCATTAAGGTGTGAAGCTCCCCTTCAGCATCGCTTGTACTTGATGCAGCCTTTCGCTCACCTCAGAGGTTGTCCTGGGCATCAGTCTCTCCCAAATCACAGCTTGTAACTCTTGAGTCACTCAGCTGGGACTTGTGTGGCTTGTGGAGGGGTGGCTGTAGCCATCCTGCTGAGGTGGGAGCCTGTAGAAATCATTACTGCTGCATAACTAAGTATGAATGTGACAAACTTGCTTTTATTTCATCATAATAGTCCCCAAATTTTTAAGGAGGTATCCTAACCTTCATTAAATATAGGAGCTTTTGTAGTTTACTTTAAAGGAAAATAAAATAACAAACTTAATGCAACCTCTTACATCAATAGCTGTTGTTAGTTTTCATATAGTTTCCCTTTTTAGATATTTGCACTCCCACTTAATTTATAGATCTTTGTTTTGACAGACAAAGCCATTCTTACTCTTACGGTCTGTGTTCAGCCAGTTGAACTCATTTTGCTGAAGGCTGAAGCGCAATATCTTCAAGCCCTTAACTAGGGAAAAAAAAGTTAAGTTCATATTAAATATCTTCAAATAAATTAGGGTTATACTCTGAGAAGAGAATTATTTGTTTCCTGCCTCTGTATAAACCTTTTTTTTTTTTTATAGAGAAGATATAAACCAAACAGGTGAACTTGGCTCAGATTAGTTCTCTTGAAACCGTGCACCACTCAGGCCTGTTTTAAGCTTTGCACTGCAAAACTTGTTAGAGTAAAATGAAATTAAACACGTAAACTATGGAAGAGAAGTTAGGAGCTGCTACTTTAAAGCTGTGAACTTGGAACAGGGCATGTTGGTATTTCTTTGGGATGTCACTCTGTCCTGACACCAATTTAGCCTTGTTTGTAAGGAAGGTGGAAGGATGCTGATGTTGCTCGAGTGGAACTGGGGTAAATAGAGTTCCTACCTCCCTGAGATGTACAGACAAAACTTGCTTTGATTTACCAACAGTCTCTAAGTATGTATACCGAAGACTGTGTGAACATTAAATATATAGTTTTTGTCTGCTAGGTTTTGTGTTTAGAAATGTGAAAATCTTCATCTTTCTCAGCTGTAGATTTTAGTTCTGGATTTCCTGAAATTTAAGTAGCTGCATAATGATCCTAGAAGTGACTGTAATGCACATTGTGGCTCTCACTTCCCCAAATTTTTGAGCAGAGAAAGAACTGGATTAGTGATGTTTATTTTTCTATAACATACTTCTAGTGTAATAAAAGACCGTAAGTGATGTTAGTTCGTAAAGCAAGGAATCGTGCTGCTATCAAAAAGAGGTTTCTCTTTTTTTCAGAATGAATCCATTACATGCAATGCTTTTGAGTGGAAGCCATGCAAAAGGGTAGTGTTCTAGCATAAGGCAAAATTTGTATATCCTGTTTAGTACTAACAAAATACTAAACAAAGCCCAAAGAATGTCTGGGCTGACCCCCACCACCGGAGTCAATTACCAAGGGAGTTGCTGTGCAACAAATAGGGAAGCGTATCCTGACTGTTCTCTCTCCTGCGTGGTGCATTTTTCTTAAACATTGCATGTTTGATATCTGCTCTCTGATGGATGGTTTTGATCTGTTACTTGACTAGAATATGCCACAGATAATGATGCTCCATCTTAGGATGATTTATTTCATGTTGAAAAAGAGAATGTATACATGTCACTCAAAACACAGGGTCAGAGGGTGCCTGTTTGAACATTACCTGTCTCCTTCAGTCTGCCTGTCTTTAAAAACAGTAAGCAAAATGTACCAACTCATGGTTAATGATGCTTCAGAAACAGATAACAACTTGCATTTTCTGATCTCACTGCAAATCCAAGTATATGGGTATCATCTTTTTAGACCAGAGCTATGTTTTTTTCAGTCCTTATGTGTACTGAAAGGAGCCTTAAATTTTGTTACCAGCTCAAGATCTTAGAGTAGAAATTGATGTGAAATATGTGTGGTTTTGTAACATTGTTACAAACTGATTTTTCTTGTGGTTCATTAACTTTTTTTTTCACAATGATAGTAATGTTTAATGCAGCATCTTGTAATTCAACAGTCAAGAAATAGTTGCTCTCTGTCAAGTTTTCATGATGTCATTCAAATAACGTGTACTGTTCTTTCCTTGCCTTCAGCTATCCTATTCCTCTCTCTTTTATATCCTTTTCATCTTTTCCATGTGCAGCTGCCTTTATTTCTGTGGAAATTAAGATTATTTAAGTTGTAAATTGAATACCTCTCTATTTCTTTCTTGAAAGCAACACTCTAAAGACTGAGGAACTTTATTTAAATGGGTGGGTGGTTCCCTGGCATAACATGTTGTTTTCTGCAAGACTTATGTGAGAGATCCACCAAATCCACCCAAAGTCAAGAAGAAAATGTGTGCTATAATGGAAAATATTGCAATGGTGCCTTCAGAAATGTTTAGATGAAATGCTCATCTTGGGCTCAGAACATGCCACCGTCAGATGTTGTCATCAGTGATGGAGGAATCCCACCACTTATTATCATTATGGTTTTGTACTTGTATGAGCTTGATGAAGTTGAGGACACTGTGGTGTTTCTGTTTGGAAAAGGGAGAGAGATATGGGGGTTTTTTTTGGTGGTTGTTGGGTTTTTTGTTTGTTTTTTTTTTTTTTTTTTTTTTGAGTGTTTCATTTGCAATATTGTGAGCATTATAAAATGTCATGTAATGCAGAAGACTTACTTTATTTCACAGCTTTTCATGTCTTCAAGTGTTACACTGATTATGAGCTGCCCTTTTTCTGTTTGGTTATTTTTTTATGTACAGCATCTGTATTTTAATAATAACATCTCCTTTAATTACCTTTTTTCCTTTTTAAGACTCAGTAAGACACATAAAAATGTAGGCTCCAAAGAGATAAAGTTACAGCTTCTTAATTTAAAACCCCAGCAGAAGTTACTGCGACTGAGCAGCATGCTATTGTAAGTGGTAGGGTGTCATAAGCTATGTCAATTCATATTTAGCAGTCTGAGATGAGTCTGCTATATATGAAATTATATATCAAGTTTCTTTTAACCTTTCAGACATTAAATATTTAGCTCTGGTCTTACTATTAAAACATGAAGAGGAGTGTGTTGATAAACAGTGTGCTTTTAAAAAAAAATTTATAACCTGTTCCTGTGGGTTTATTTGTCCCTGTGGCTGCTGACAAGGATTACACTTCAGCTTTAAGGGCCCATTATAACTTCAGAATGTCTAAAACTGACGTATCAGGTTAACTTGTTGATGTGCTGAGGAAGAAAATATAAATGTTGGATGTGTTCCTTGCTTCTTCCCTAATCCTAAATTTAGGTTCACTGTCTGTAAAAGAGCCTGTTCAGCATCAAATGCCACTGGAAAAATTTGCTTACCGTTTGACTTTGTGTGAAACAGGGATAGCTGAGAGCGTGGAAAGCTTCTTGGCAGGTTGGGCACAGAAGACCTGGGACTGATCTCACCTGTGCCCGAGGGCTGGGGTATTCCTCAGTCCTTTTAGCAGTAAAACTTAGTCTGCAGGGTGGGGACCAGAGGAGCCATTCCAGGCAAGGGAGGCTGGTGACAGTGCTGGCAAGCTGGCAGCCAGCTCTCATTGCTTTTCTGCCTCTTGTTGCCTCAAGGAGCATACCCGAGTGGTTCCCTGTAACTGCATCAGAAACACATTGGGAAGCTTTCCTACCTTTTTTTCTTTTTTTTTCTTTTACTGTCATGCTTGGTGCTGCACTGCGGGAAAACTTGCTGTAGAAAACGTGAGTGTGTTTGTATGAAAGGTCCAGCATCGTATGTAACAGTGTTGTGAAAGACTTCATTTAAAACCCTCATAAAGGAGTTCTGCCGTATGTTCTTCACTTCAGTGTTTATTAATTCACAATATGTTACAAATATATAAGACTCCAAAAGAGTGGGTGAGAAGATAAAATACTCCTTATATCTTTGCCAGAATCCCCAGGTACTGCTGTAATGCTCTCAGAAGTGGTGTACCCTGGGAAAAAGGAGCCTCAGGGATGCTCCCTAAAGCCCTGCTGCACTTTTATTCCCGAGGTTAGTACAAGTGATGAGTACCCAAGCACCCATGGTTGCCCTAGATAACACACTGTGGGTCACTCTGGTAGCAGTGGCTGGATCTCCTGCATTTTCACTCAGAGATTAGTAGTCTGCACGTTACTGTCACCATGATCTTGCTGGTTTATGTTGTGTATCTGTCCTTCAGGTTCTGTGTGTGGTTTCCAGGCTCCCGAGTCAACATTCAGTCATTTAAATATCTTTACTCAGGCTTTAGGAGGAGTTTTCTTAACAGTTGTGAGGTTGAACGTTTTAAAGCCAGTAAAGTAAATATAATTTGGTACCAACTCGAGGACCTAGAGGAGCATCTGTGAGCTGCCAGTACCTGTTTGCCTAGCTGCCTGCTACCTTAGGGTGCTGGGTACCATTTCCAGTTGGCCCCTGGGGTTGCTTCTCTGGGAGGCAGGAAGTGTGGGCAGAAATATTCAAACAGTTCCTAAATTTCTCTGTAGGGAAAATCAAAACAAAACACCGAATAGAAAAGCACATGCTACACAGAACAAGGACTTCTGTAACTCCATCTGTTTTATGAAGACTGAGAACACCTATTCTTACCCTAAAAAAAAACCAAAGACCCACAACCCACCAAAACACCTCAAAACCAAAAGCAAAACCCTCAAATAACAAAAAACTAAACCCGTCAACAAGAAAACAGCATGGACTTAGTTGCTCCTTCTTCTCTGCTTTCCTCTTCTCTTTGTGCTGGAAAGGAGTAGGAGCCTTACAAGCCTAATTCAACTGACGGGGAGCTTCAAGGCACTGTGCATAGTTCATCTTTTTCATATTTCTTGAGTTGCTCTTAAACATGGTGCATGTAGGAAAATAACTTTGCTTCTAGGTGAAGCTTTACTGCTGTATCACTGCCACAAATCCTCTTCTTGTCGGTCTCCCAGTCATGCCAGGCATGCAGCTTGGCCACTGTGTTAGCCGTTAGGCTCCCTCTGTCATCGCTGAGCAGGGTCTGTCTGGAGGGCACTTCAGAGCATCTCAGTTATGTTCCTGCCCTGAATTGCTCTTCTTTCATTGACCATAAAGGGAACAGATCAGCGAGAGCAACTGCCTGGCTGAGAGGTGCACGTACTCCCTGCTGTCCCTTTCTGGCTTGTGTCTTCAGAGTCCTGATAGTCATTCTTGGATGACAGCAGCTTTTAGTGAAATCTGGTTCTTTGCCAAGCTCTGAAAATAGTTACACTGATTTCTTTTCTCCTAGTTTCTAGCAGGATATAATGTGTACTTTGTAAGTGTAAATTGACTTATTGGAATAACTCCTGTAAAGTCATGCTGGAAGGAGGTTTGGTGAGAGCAAGTTAGATTTAGGGATTCAGGCTTACCTGTTACCTCCAGTGGCTTTAAGGCCCACGGTATGGGCAGAAGCAAAACGGGGATGGTGTCTGCTCAGTGGTTGTGCCCAAGTGCTTTGCTTTCTGCCCTGCGGCAGAAATTCTGGATGTTGGAGCACAAATGTCTTTTCTGGCAAATCGTCACCTCCCATAAGGTGGTTTGGGAGGAGAGTTGGTCCATTCTACCCTTATGGAGCCCTGGTCCTACACTTGAATGCGGTGGTGCTTTTTGATAATTAGTACCAGGCTCTTTCCTGGAGATCAGAATTGCAGACACGTCTCTTCCCAGAAGGGGAAAGTTACAGTTTTACTCTGGTTCCCAGCATGGTGTTTCTGACCAGACCTCCCTCAGAGCAAGCGAGCTGCTTCCTGCATTGCAGAGTCTGCTGTGTTACATGCCCAGCTGCGAACGCTGAAGAGGAGGATTTATTTTTCCTTAGTGTCTCTCCTGTTCTTGCTGTTAATTTTTCATATTGCCTGGTCATCTTCTGAGCCTAATGCCAGGTAGCCGGCAGTTTCCAGAGGCGGCTGCTGCCTGTCAGTGCCTGTTGATGGATGGGCCGGGGGCAGGGGGTCAGGCAGCCCAGGCTCTGCACAAGCAGGCTCTTGCTCATCCCTCCCTTTGAGGGTCAGGTCAGCTGTACTTTGGCATTAAACTCCTGACAGAAAAGATCTTTTCCATGTTTCTTATGAATAACAAGGAAAAGGAGGAGAGACACTTTGCAGGCTGCAGCTGTACCTGCCCTCTCCCTGCCAAGAAAACAAAGGATCTGTTTTCAGGGCGACTGCACGTCCTGGTCATTTACATGCGAGACCTTATCAGAAGTGGCTGTTGTGCTTGTCAGCATTCACCCCTTTCACACTGGCTTTTTGGTAGATAGCGAAATTGTGATTTTCACCTATCAATTCTTCCTTCATTACACGATATCACAGCTAGCATTACAGCAACCCAGCTACGTCCCAGTGACCTCATCCTATCTCTTGGGGTTTTGTACTGCTGTTCTTTGCGTGCTTGCACGCGCATGACAACATTGCTTTTCACTTTTCTCTCATTCTTACCTCATTGATAGGATGTTAGAGTGTACTACACCCTTGGTACTTCTTATCAGGGATAGCTTGTTTTCTCTAGGAAGAAAAACAGTAGCATGGTTTGGACAAAGAGCCTGAATTCCTATCTGCCCACTCTTCCTTTCATGAATTCCTTGGGCTTAATTAACATTGGAATTAAGCAGGGGAACTCTTATGTTTACTTTTGTCAACCTCTAATTTCTGAATAAAAGTAGCTGTTGTGGATGGAGTATTGGCTCACAGGTCTGTGTTGGCCATTTTGAAGCACCGTATCTTGATTCGAGCTTTGAGTACTTTTCATGCTACAAGGAAGTGCCTGGTTTCTTCCCCCTGAACCGAGGACTCCCGAGCCCCTGCTTTGTGATAAAGTTGGACTGATAAAGCGGGCAACTTGCTTGTGGCTTGCAGGGGTTTAATTTGGAGTGAACAGAATGCATGCAGGGGAACAAGGCAATGTTCATGTTCTTTTGTTGATTCCTCAAATGTCCTGCAAGTGACTGGTTCAGTTCTTCCTTTTTGATATAATTAGGATTATGTTTCTCAGGCTGATTTCCTTGACAGTCGTGATCAAATACAAGAAAATTAAATTTACTGGGGAAACAGGTTCTCCTGAGAACAGGTATTTCTTTTCCATTTTGATTTGGAAGACTTCCATTAAGGACTTTCTGAGTGAATAGCACAGTTTTCTCAGTCTTCTGCTTATTGTCTCATGCTCTCTTGAATTAGGTAACCACCTGATACGTCAGATGCTCTCAGCTGCATGGGTAGCAAGGCTGTGGTGTGCTGCTTACATTTACAAAGAACGAATGAACATCTCTGGGCCCCTGCAAAAAGGTGTATTGGTTATTTAGACATTCAGTTGTCTGCTTCCAGCTCTAGCAGCTTCCAGCCTGGATTTTTAAAAAATATTTTTATTGCCACCTTTTTTTTAAGTATACTTTCTCTCCAATTACCTCCTGAAACCCTTTACAATGTTCCTTTTAGCAGCTGAATCATACGCACAGTGAGACTAGCGTGCCTGGTGATAAGCACGCAGGGAGTCTTCGGGCAGGATCTGTCGAAGCATTCCCAAGTAGAAGGAATAATAATCTACCCAAATTTTGTAGCATGGATTGGCAGATTTGGAAAAATAAACAGGTAGTAATTTAGTTGGAAATAACTCCAAGCATCCTCAGGAGGCAGCTGTTTGTAGGGAAGGTATGTGTACATTGTCTTGCAATTGTGCTGTGATGAAATACAGACTTGCAAGCACATATGGCCAACAGGTATCATGCAAGTAAGTGCAGAGCTAATTTATGTTGCCTTATATGATCAAAAGAAACTATGAAGGTGATTGCTTTATTTTGTAGAGGATTGTTTTCCAGAAATATTTAGGTTATTCCCAATGGATAACTTCTGAAAGTTTTTCATCTTCCCTCTTAGAAAGAGTAAGCAAGCATTACAATGGACTATAGAACAAAATGGCCTTGCTGGATCAGATCAAAGGTCCATCTAGGCCAATTCCCCTGTCCTCTCGCTTCTTTCTTCAACAGCTACTGACAGTTGCTGAATTGAAGATTATAAGAATGCAATCATTCCACCAGAATGCTTTCGAGCCTCTGGCAGTTTTGTGCTTCAGGGACTTGGAGGTGGTGGTGTCTTTACAGTTGGTCACCCTCTGTGAATTCTCCTTCCAGGAACCTGCTCAGCTGCTCTTCAGACACCCTTCAAACTTCTAGCATATAGAAAATATCACAGGTATGAGTTCCAACAGTTCAACTGCATTCTGGCTGAGAAACCAGAACTCTCTTTGGTTCAATTGGGACTTGAAACTTTAGTGTGATATCCTGTAGCTGTATTGGAAAAGCAATTCGCGATTCACCTTCAGCTTTCTGTTGAAGGTTCAGTAGTTGTTTCTCTCTGTTCCCATCCTGTCCTCTCCTCAGATCATCCCTTTACAGGCTGGAAATCCCTGTAAAGAATAGGAAGTTTCTATAAAGAATTTAGGAATTACTAGGCAGCCATTCCTCCACTGGAAGCTGGACTGTCTGAACTGCATAATGCTTCCTTAAAACACCTAAACAATTATTTGCCATTAATCAACCTTGTCACAGTTCTCTCTGTCTTTTTGTGTTCTGCTATGTATGACATTTGAGATTGAGGGCCTGAAATACACCCATTACTGAAAATGTGGGTACACAATTTCTTTAAATAGTGTTGCACTGATGTCTTCTGCTTTGTTTTGTGTTCCTTTTAAAATAATTCCCATGATAATTTAGCTCTGGAGCAGTTAAAAAGTGAAGTTGCTAAGGAATTGCTATTACTTGGGCACCTTCTGAGTGAATTCAAGGCCATTAATTATATGGTAAGTTTGTGTGATGATTTTTTTTATATTTTTTTTTTTTAAGTGTGTAACAGTGTAACACTTGTCTGCACTGAATTTAATCTGGCATTTTTATCATCCAGTCAGTCAGTATTGGATGCTTCTTTGGCAGTTCTTCAGAGCTGAAACTCCTCTTACCTGCTTTACGTAGCTGAGAATTAACAAACTTCACTCCCTTTCTGTGTACTGTTTTTGTTCATGTTCTTTATGATTGTGGTGATCAGCACAGGCCAGTGCACCAGTTTAATTTGTTAGACTCTGAATTGAAATTTTGTGAGTATAGATGGGACATATTTTTAGCTCTGGGCTTTCTGATGGGTTAATGATGGCCCTAATACATCTATTCTGATGTGAAAACAAAGGTGTAACCTGATGCACGTTCAGGTGTATTGAAGGAGCAGAGCTAACTCATATGTTCATTGTTCCAGGGTGGCCTTGTCTTAACTTGAATGTGACTAATCACCACACATCTGTTTTCCATTCTAATCAAAATGTAACTAATACCTCTTTCTGCTTTTTCATCGTCGCAGTTTTTTTATGGATCCATAACAGACTCAAGAAAAAAGTTCAGTATATTTGGCTGAAATTTGAGATAATTTTTCTCCTTCTCAGTAAAATTACTTGAACATGACCAGTAAATTTTAATTAATGTTATTTAGTAAGAATAATTACTATAATTTGACAGAAAACGGGTCTTGGCTATATGAGCTCATTACGCTATTGGAAATAACACCACTTCTCTGTTACTGCGCTTTCTCTTCCTCTTGTTGAACTGCTGCAGATGCAGCACTTGCAGAGATGATTTTCTCTTCTTACCCATGGTGCTAAATTCACATGGCCTAAATGCAAGAATTTTCTGCAGACACTTGCTGAGGAAGTTTTTGCGTGCGGAAAGGTCCAGAAATTCTGTGAGCCTATTGTTGACTATTAATTTTTAGGATTTTAAGAAGAGTCAGCGTGGTGTCCTAACCACTAGTGTCGTGCCATGTTGCATGTATGAGGAGCAAAATGAAATACAGCAACAGCTTTCCACCTCATGGTCAGTTTGGTGTTTTGGGGGAGCTGGAGGACTCTGTGTGTGTTAAGGATTTAGCTAAATTCCGGGTATGATTGCCAAGGGGAATGTGCCATGTGCTGCCTCCTTCCCCTGCGCTGTGTTTTGCCATCCCCTTGGTCACATAGGCGTCTCTGCTGGGCTGCGCTTCCCGCCGAATCACTGGAGTCCTGGGATAAACCGCAGTCTGTGTCCTGGTGTGGAAGGGAGGTGGGCTTTAAGGAGAGATGGCCTGAGTCATTCGATGTGCAGAGCAGCCACCCCCTCCTGCAGCTGTGTCACTGGCAAGGCTTTGGAGGTGAGAAGCTGCAACCTGAGAAACAGGCAGCAACAGCATTTCTGCCGCTAGAGAAAGCTTGTCTCATTACTGTACCTGTAGTTCATCCACGGTTTTGGGCAGTGTGTGGAGTGGGAATGGGACTGCTCTCATGGTGGTACCTCGTGCTCGCTACTGGTGTGTTCGGAGAGGCTGACTTCATCCCTGCACCTCTCCTTCTCCGACTTTGCTTTTGGCTAGAATGGGCTTTGCTTGTTGCTTTCTGACATAAGGGACTGATTTGTTCCCCTCAGATGGTATAGATGATATAACTAATTTATGAATTTTTATGGGGACTTAAAAGTCATAGAACCATAGAACGGTTTGGTTTGGGAGGGACCTTTAAAGATCATATAGCCCAACCCCCCTGGTGTGGTCAGGAACACTTCCAACTAGATCAGGTCACTCAAAGCCCTCTTCAGCCTGACTGTGAACACTTCCAGGGATGAGGCACTGGAAGTGATGACTTGATATTTCAAGAGCTTAATCATACCATCTGGAGAGTTTTTGTGTAGACTTTAAAGGTCTTTTTGATTAGGTAGCACCCCACTTTCATGAGATTTTGTTGATCTCACTGTTGGGATTAAGCCAAGAGGTCAGAGACTTTGGGAGATGCGAAAGCCTTTTGATCAAACACTGAAGGTTATAAGCTTTGTCCATATGAAGGGTCCATATATAATGGAAAAGCTGAAAACAGAAAGCACGTCTTCTTTACCGTCCTCTGAGGAAGTTCTGCTTTGCATAAAAAAAAAACAACAAACCAAACAAACCAAACAAACAAACATAAAAACCCAAAACCCAAACAAACTTGCTTGTAGGCCTCCGTCCCAACTCTGGGAAGCATTGCCACCAGTGCAATGCTTGGTTATCCCAGATCTCACTGGTTTAAGCTGCAAAATGACAGTAAGGACATTCATAAGGAATGAACAGTACAAAGCCACAGAAATTCTCCTCTCCTTTTTCTAAAAAGGAGAACTATATTTGAAGAAAAGATGTACTAGTGCTAGAAGACATTTCATACACCACTCCATTTTAAGCACAAAAGATGAGCTTTCTGTTTTAAAAAATACAGTGTTTTTCAGGTAGATGCTAAACTGATGAGGATAAAGAAAAAAGCAGTCTGTGCCACCTGGGAGTATGGCATCCAAACCAGTAAAAATATTGTGTTGAGAGAATCTTATCCTTGTACTGCTTTCTCTAACACATTTAAAAATCTCCTGATCTCTTTATCCTCCTATTATTTACACTCTCTGAACAGATTGTTCCCAAGTTTCGAGCCAGAAACAGTTGCATTAATTTCTGTTGAAGCTCTGCATGTTTAGTTTGTCTGAAAATCAGTCCCTTGATTTGTTAAATATTAATATTTTTAAGATTAGCTTTTTTTTTTTCCTTTCTGCTTTGCAGTTTCCTAGAGATACAATTCAGTCATTGGTACTTGTTCACCAGGAGGCAATGTGCTGATGACTCCAGTTTTATTACTTAGTTACTTGGTAATTGTGAATTTCCATTTGACATTGGTTGAAAATCCAAAGGCAGACACAGTTTGTTTTCATGCGTAAATCTGTCCCACAATGGCACAGAAAGGTATGAGGGCAATTACTAGTGAGCGAGGAGGGTAGCTGATACACCCTGTATGTGCAGAGATCAATTTATCATGGAAACCCACAAAAAGCCTCTGCAAATCTGCTACATATATCAGAAATACAAAGCTACTCTGGAGGTATAAGCTTTGCTTTCCACAAGAAAAAAAAGAATACTCTACAGCTTTCGTTTTTAGGCACAAGGGTGTTTATGGATGTTAATTTGAAAACTCGTGCATGTTTTCAAAACTGTGTGCTATAAAGAATGTGCTCTGGGAAATCAGTGATATTTTGCAGTGTTCTATGTTAGTTTACTACATCACATCTAGTAAAAATGACTTTAGACAAGTATTTTTTTTTTTTTTTTCTGACAGTCTCTATGCAGGGATTTAAGACTGGAAAGAGCGTCCTCTGAGATTAGTCCTCTGCTATCCCACATTACATAATCTCCTCTATAAAGTCACTACCTAATATACATGAACATAGCAACAGCCACTCTTTTTGCTTTCAGTTGTGTTTATGGATTGCTAAGTTCACCCTGTAGATCCTGGATAAAATTGAATTTCTACTGGCTATGCAACCTGAGATTTAGTTACTGCTGACCTCACTTGGCATCCCAAGTTTGGGAACAGCTGTGTGTGCTGAATCAGGTCTTCAGCCTCTGCAAACTAATTCTTTTTTAAGTCAACTGAGAAGCTGGTACAGCCTGTGTGTCATTTCTGTCACGTATGGATGCAAAGCACTTACGCTGAGCTTTTTTGTTGCTCTATAGATTCTGGGTAAAAAGCAGCAAGGAGCTTCCAAGGTGGAATCTTGGAGTGGAATGAAATCAATATAAACGTGCTTGGGGTAGAGATCAACAGTCAAAGAGTAATTAAGGTCTCGTGCTTAAAATTCAAATTGGACATTTCTGTTCAGCAGCCGTTCTCCTTAAGGGGTTTTGAAGAGCTTGTCTTATGCTGAGTGTATTCTCATTGCATTGATTTAAACAGCAGGGAACTGTGTATGTTCATTGAATATTTACAGCTTGGGAACAGGTAGACAAAATTCTAGAGTGGTGGGAAGAAAGAGACTACAACTTGGTAGCTGAGTTTTGAATTTCTGAATCTGAGCAATTTATCTTGAGCAAACTGTAACAGGGATTGCTGCTGGATGCTGCCGTCTTGCATACCCTGCAGATTTCCAAAGGAGCAGCTGTGAAGGCAGTTAAATTCGGCAAAGGCTTTCACTGCTATTACTCTAGGGTATTTGGCACCAACAATGAAATATGAGGATATAGAAATACTCTCGAGCCTACTAAGCTAACTCAAGGCAAAAAAAAACCCCAACCAACCCTTCCCTCCCCCTTGCCCCACAACCTAATCCTGAAAGGGAATGCCTGCTTCTGAGGATGAGGAATGTGTAAGTGGGTGTGTATATACATTAGAGTGGTCTTGGTCACCACCATATCCAAAATGAACACTTGGATTTCCTCATTGTGTTAAGAAAAAATGATGGTGTCTCTGGGAGGGATGTGACAGGGCTAGTTGAGAAGCTCCGAGTGCTGCTGTAAACAGATACTTGCGTTGAAATGAAGCTGAGTTAATTCAATACAGGCTCATTCCTAGAGGACAGGTCAGCTGAGCAGAGGTAAAATACTGCTGAACAGACTGACAACTGCTTGGGAAAGATACTGAAATAGAATTAGGTAATTAGGGCAGGAGACAAACGTATTGCATGACGTTACGTACATGAGTAGGGCTAGAATCAGCAGTTACCTTCCTGGAGGTCTTTGGCTGTAACACCAAAAGGAAGGGGTATGAAAGTGAAAGCAAAGCAATATTTCTATTATGATTTATTTTATACACTTACATGTGAGGTACTTTCCATATATTTGAAAAGGATAATCCATGCTTCAAAGCAGTCATTTTTTTAACTACAGAAACATAGAGGTTAGGGAAAGGGGAACTAAATAAGGAAAGTATATGTAATTTAAATGCCTAATTACACATCCATAAATTATTTGAAATCATCAACTTTAAGAGTTAGACCCTTAGAAGTTAGGAAAAAATGGAATTATGGTAGACTTCAAAGCTTTTATTATGGTATATTTCAAAGCTTTTATTTGTATATGTTATTTTTTTCTTGGCCATGCATGCTGTAGAAGAAAGAAAGGCTGAATGCGGATACCTGCTTATGGAGTTCAGCTCCTGCTACTTCAGGCCCCTGTGTGCTTTAGATGCTGGGTGAGAAGGACCTGTGAAGCACGTACTATGGGTCACCGCGCACTTGTCACCATCCTGCAGGCAATCGAAGGACAGTAGTGAAGTACTGAAAAACATAATTACAGCCTAGGAGCAATGGTGGGCAGTGCAATTCCCAATTGTAGTGTTATATATTCTTTAATTAAATATGGCATAGAAGTGTTAGAGAAGTTTTGTGTTCGGATTGCAAAGCTTTGTGAAAAGAACTCTGCCAAATTCTGCAGTGTGGCACCCAAGGCTGGGTGCAGCCTTCTGGAGAGTCTTAAATGAGTCTGTTGTGGGCTTCTTGGCCCTGTTGGTACTGCTCTAATAGATGTCAGGGGAAGGTTGAGGTCTTCTGCAGGAACTCATATTTTGCCAGTGATTTTCTCAGTTATTTGCTGACATTAAAAGTATGTTGATACCGACAAATTCAGATTTAACTTCAGGTGCTCGACACTTTTTGCTTTAGAAATCACAAGTTTTTCTGTATTAATGTCTGTATTTTCTAGCTACTGATAGAGGAGAAAAGGGAGAAAATGTTTTTCTGTTCCATGAATGAACCACTTTTTTCCCCTCCTTAGCTTTCCTTGACTCCCTCTTTGCCTCCCAGGGGGAGAGGAGAGAGACAGCAGACCAGATGGCTAAAGTTTGGCTAAAAAAAATAAACAGTGAAGAGCAGAGTCTTACAATAACAAGTGTTAGGTGACATTAACAAGAGGCAAAGCTACTAAACTGACTTGTAGCTAACCTACTGGTGTTCTTCTGGGACAGAAGTGTCACTCAGGGGTTTCTAAGGATGACTGATAAAACATGTTTCTTCAATCAGCGTGTAGTTCTAGGGAGAAGATTCTCATTAACTAACAATTAAACAAATGGAATTTTAACTTTCTTACATTTCTGTTACTGAAATGAAGTTTGTTGGTGCAGTGCACCATTGAACTCTTCCTCTCTTGTCTTTGCTTTTAGGACAGTAGTTACTCAGTGGGAGAATTTGCATCTTTTGGTAGAAAGGCTAAGTAAGAAAACCTTTAGCAATAGCTTACACATTTGAGTTATTTTTCTGAGTCTACTTTCAAGACCATATTCAGCTTTTTTGAATATCTTTCCAAAGGGAGGTTATTGCCAAGGACTTCTTGTGGAGACATACCATGCGTGCCTGCCAACACCCCCAGCAGGCAATTTATTGCAGGAGAAGTGCCACGTTAAAACCTAAGTACCTCTGTTGCCAAACGCTGGATTGTGGACTATAGTGTTCCTCTTTGCAGCTCTACGTGGCCGTTGTAATGTTGTGTGCTATCTCGGAAGTCCATTCAGGTTTACCTCGTTTACTGCTTCTACTCCGCCATTCCCCATCGCTTCTCCACCATTATAATCACAACCTAAAGAAGTGTACAAGTCTATTTCTTCTCTATACTGAGACACAAAAAAAACGGTAGTCAAAATAGTTGACCGTTTAATTAAATAAAAAAATAAAAAAATAAAAAAATAAAAAATTCTCTGCTGTGTAGCAAATCAGCCAGGAGTGGAGATATGGTGTATTTGAAATATCAGCTGTTTGCTTCTTCATGGCCTTTTCTAGAGATGGTTAAAACATTTGGAAGGTGAGAAGATTTATTGTTACTTGAAATAAAATTAGTGTAATTATGGGTGTAATCCTAAAATTAAATGTAAATAGATGATATTGCTAAGGATTTTGCAATCTAACTTTAACCTAATTGTTTTTTGAATTTTTTTTGTTTGTTTGCTTTTTTAATCTTATGATGACTTTACGTATTCGGGTATTTGTGGCTCACTAATTTTTTAGCTATCTGATTCTTCAGAAAAAAGTACCTGTTCAGCTTTTCCCCCCATTTTAGGAGATGTACGCAGCAATATGTACGTCCATTTCCTTTTTACTTCTGCTTCAATTTCGATACCTTACAGAGCCTTTCAAAGAACTTGTTTCTGTAGAAATCTTAAATAAGAAGCTGGGAGAAATGCAAACCATTGCATTGCAGTCTGATGGTTACAGGCATTACGAGGCCCATTTACTTCTCCAAAGCTTAATTTTCACCATGAAGGCCAACTTGCTATGGCTGTCCTGCCTTTCCTCCATTCTGCAGCCCCTTTCGGGCTGGAGCCTCGATTCTGGCGCAGGTTGTGTTTCTGTGGAAAATGCTCTGGAAGACAAAGGTTCTCCAGACACTCAGGTGAGTAAAGATTTTAAAGAGCTGGGCTGGAGCTTTGAAAAACTGCTGTGACCAGACTGGCAACCTATCTGAGGCTGCTGAATGGTATTTGTAAGTGTGTGGCACATAGTGCGTGAGCTGCTGTGTGCTGAGCTACCGCTTGCCCCTCTCTGGACGAGTACACACCTCAGAGGCAGTGTGTGTTGCGTCACGTTAAGTGTCATCTTGGATCACCTTGACAGCACGGGGACGTGTACAGCCGGTCTGGCTGGCACACAAGTTTCTGCTCTTGCCTCCAAGTAGCTTTCTTTCCATGCCCATGTTATTTCTGTCTGAACAACTTGAAGAAAAACAAATAAACAAATTCCACAGTTCAGGGTATCCCCAAGTTCTATTTATAAGGCTGCTTACTTGATGTTACACTGAGACAGCTGCACAGTGAAGGTGTTATGCTATACACACTTAAATTACAGTATTATAATTTCAGTTCCTTTGGCTATAGGATACAGCAGTGCTGTGGATCATGTTTGGGGAATCAGATAGAAAATACAAAGTCATGGAAGTAGAATTTTGTTTGTCTGCCTACAGGAAGGGTTGTGACATTTAAGAAACTGTCACCTGTTCATGTGGGTCCGTACGCACATAGCATACACAGTTGCGTGCACACCCATGTTCAGCGGTGCAAGGTTGTTCAGCCTCATGGGAAGTACTGTACTGTACTGTTTGCAGAAAGGGGCAACAATGAAAGGAGTCAACAAGCGAAGACATGGATTAAATCTCAACATTTGAAGGAGGAATAGTCCTTGCCTCCTTTTTCTTTGTCATTCTCTAGAAGCTGGGGGCACTTGAGCTGTTTCTCTTGGACTAAGCAACCAAAGCCAAGTTGAGCTCCTTGAGAGAGTCACCTTTATGCCAGGTGAAAATTTATCTCCATTTTCTGAAATAGTTAGTTCTTTTTTAAATAGAGCAGAAAGCTTGTTGTTCCTCCAGAGTCAATAAGCTTCTGAATTTGGAGTAGTTATATACTGGTGTGCCACAGCAATGCAACAGCTCTGTAAAAATTCAATAGGTAAGTTTTCTAAAGCATTGTGGAATTTTTTTTTTCTCAATGACACATATAAGACATTCTAATTACCTGCTAATTATATTACTGAAGTACAAGAGAGTCCTGTTACAGCTAAAGTGCTTCCTCCCTTACTAGCTTTTCAGAAGACTAGTGGAATATATCCTGAATTAGAGTGAGCAGAAAGAAATAGTCAAGTTAATATGACATTTTCTCCTTTGAAACCCCTTTGCTTTTCTAGGGTTTGGATAGCAATTGTAGATAATCAGATTTGGTTCCTTCCGGAAGCATTTAGCTGGATACTAGTGGGCTGATCTGTCTGTCAAGGGAAATCAAATCTCTCCTCCTGAGTGAGTAGCAAAAGGTTAGGATGGAGGAAAGTGCAATTACAGTTAAAGTTGGAGGCAGCACTGATGTTGTCTTACATCGTTACATCTTCTTTATAACAGGTTTGTTCTCTGTGACTGCTCACAAGCTTATACGTGGAAGAGCTGCTATAGGGTTAAGAGGTTGTACAGCTGGTCTGTGTACAAAAGGAAGTTGTTGGTATTACCAGTCACTGAAACCTGTCGGGTACAACTGCTCTCAAAGCTTGAAAGGATATGGAAGTGATAAGAGAGCTTGTACTTAGCAGTTGTATCTAAAGGAATTGGCTAAAAGCTAGAACAAGATTTTAAAAATCAGCAACAACATCTTTCCTCACCTTTCTGGGCTTGTCAGAACAACCCTTTGTTGTCCCAGGTGCCCCATTTTCAGGAGCAGAGCCCTACTCAAACTTCAGTTTTGAATGTGAGGTCTTCCTTCAGGGCAAAGAGGCCTTCAGGTATTGCCAGTGATGCGCAGCAGAGCAATAGCTGCCCCAGGTCTGTCTTTGTTGAGTGGTGGCTGAGAGATCTTTTTAGCATTGCTTGAAAGTTAGCTTCAGGTTTGTCTTCTCCTGGGCTGGAGAAAGGTATACATCAAAGAAGTGCTAGGGTGATTTCCCTTGCTTGTCTCATCCGAGTACTGCTAGTTAATAAAAGTTGGTTTTGCTGCTGGCATGGATTAGGAATCTCCAAATGCTTCATGAAATGAGAGTTATTCATGGTAAAGAGCTTCCTTTGATTTGGTCTGAAATCAATTCTTTCTGCATTTTTTTGCTGCCTCGGGACTGCGATTTGCTAGGCTGGCACAGCCTGCCCTGAGGCAAAGACAGATGCTAGTGGTGGAGTTAGGGTTTTCAGAAGCTATGTGTACCTTTGTGTATTCTTTTAAGATAAGCAAAAGGAAATCAATCTTTCTCTTGGAAAACAGATAATGGTTTGTATAAGAATGCAACTGTGGTCATAGTATCTAGCCTTTCCCCCAAGAAACCTCTGCCAGAAGCTATCCTTAGTTTGAAATATTTTCACATTTAACATTTTCACTTTTAAACGTGGATAGTTTCTGTACTGAGCGTGCTATGTGTGGGGTGAGAGGAGAGTTGCAGTCTGTCATGGCACATGTTTCAGATGTGGGTGGCAATCCTCATGCACTGCTGTGGGGGTCCCCAGGGCATTTTTGGCAGTGTGAGTCCAGCTGTAGAGGAGTTGTGTAGCAGGAGGCTTGGCCAAGAGTTTCTAGTGTTTCCTGAATGGTTTTGCTCAGAAAATGAGTTCAGGGCTTTTTACTTGTCTTCTTTAGGTTTAAGAAATTTGGGGGATCTGAGCATATGTTTTTAGACTTGGGATACCCGGTTACGATTTTTCCCCAAGGGATTCCAAAACTGTGAAGCTGTAGAAACTATAGAATTTGCTACAAATGTGCAAGGATTGATTCAGTTGATAAAAGAATTGTTACCTTTGAGTGGGGGAACAAATATTTTGGGTTGAATACCTTTTGTTTGACACTCCCCATCGAATACAATGGATAGCTGGAAGTAGACAAAGATAGTAGCATTCCTAGAGGAATGTACAGCGATAACTAAGATAATGATTCAGAGTAGAATTTGTATAAATTTTTTTTTTTTTTTAAGTTGTTCAGCCAAATGCCCGGACTTGCAAGGCTAGCCATCAGTTTTTGCTGTGTATACAAAGGTAGCAGATCAGATTTTTAACTTCAGATCTGTTGAAGCTGGTGGAAAGCTGCTCTGGTTTGAAAAATGCTGAGAATTTGTTTTGTCTTGCAGAATTACTTGCATAAATTTTGTGCAACGCTGTCCATCTAGTGAAGATTTTACTAAGCTTTACTACCAGATTTTACGTTGTCTGAGCTCTAGATCTGATATAAGCAGGAACTCCTTCACTCCAGTTCAGGTTACCCATATTCATCCAGTGCAGTTGTATGCTTGAAGATGCCCCATCCTGCGCAGGGATTTTAATGAATGTCCTTTACTTCATGTATTCCTCAACCGGGAACTGAAAGTGGCCTAGTGAAGGGCCAGAGAACACACTGTGAAGTATTTCCTTTCTAGAATATGAAAGAAAACACAATGAAAAAATGTAAGTATCTTGCTTACTGAAAGGAACAGGTTATATCTAATTGGAAACAAAGCCTGGCAGCATTAAAATCTCTTTAGTACTTGAAATGAGGTGAAGTTATATACATCGATAACTGTTTTTCTCGAAAGATTTTGCAACACCTTACTTCTGGATGTGGATACATTCCATGAAAATTGCTGCTTCTATGAAATTAGGATAGATGCTTGGTTTTTTTGCATGATAGCGCGAGAAGAGGGAAGCCTTGGAGTGTGACCCTCCTCTTTTGTTCCAGTGGTCAGCATTTGCAAGATCATTAATACTGTCCTGAGTGAGCAGGAGCTCTCTTGGGAGATGCAAAATTATTGCAGTTTGCTGGCATGTTAACTCCTCTGAGATGGAGATCCAGAGAACAGCAATTGCAGCATTCACCCCGTAGAACTACTGAAGTCAGTTCATATGCTTGAAGTTGTTTACATGCATCTGTGCCTGGCCAGATTAGATTCATAGCACAGGTCACTTGCAGTATCTCCAATTAATTATATATCAAAATGATGCTAACTAGTTCACTTGAAAAGCAGACATTTTTAGGCATGTTCACTGTAATTAACCAACATTAACTTACTGTCTTCTGGCGTAAAACTGAAAACAAGTATCTCGCATCTTGTTCTAATTTTTTTATCTTTTAATAATTAAGTTGATGTGAAAATAGAAACATATAAAATATAGTGTGCTATTTGGAGAGTTTTTTTGCTGCAATTTACACTCCCATATCAATAAAGAGAAAAATATATGGAAGATAAATATACATAGTTAGAGATCTGGTCATTGGATACAGAGATTTAACAAAAACATCAGGAAGAGCACACAGTCATGCTAGTTAACATAACGCTACTTTCAAGCATCTTCTGCAGCACAGCCAAAATTAACCAGGAGGCAAACTAATCAAATTAATTCAAGACAACTTAGGAGGAATAAATTGCTATTGGTATTATGAAAATAAACTAGGTCAAATTACTTTTCTTAATTGCTACTTGAAATTAAAAGTAGAAATATCAAACTTCTTACTGCTATCATAAATGAACATTTAGGACTTGCTAGCCAAGCAGAATAGGACCGATCGCAGGTTTGTTCGGTTCCCCAACACCTGCTGGCTGATGTTAACGTGCTTGTAGAGGGTGGGTGTGGATACACCCCCAGCTTGCCTTTACGCAGCGCATTAGGCATGCGGGAAACCCCACTTCTGAAATAACACTCCAGTTTGTGCACTTGCATTTCCAGTCGCGGTGCCTAACCGGCAAGCACAACTCACTGCCACAAATCACTAGAAGTAACAGCCTGGCACTGAAAGGTACAGGATCTCCTTTTGGCCTGGAGCCTGATGACAGCTGTAGCCAGAAATGTAAATGAGCAGCACTTCGCTATTTCACTCAACCAATGGCTCAACCTTTAAGACAGCAACAGAAAATTTTCTAGCCAATAGCAAATCATTACCATATCCCCAGAAGGAAAGACAACAATGACAGTACTTTGTAGAACTGCGTTTATTTTTAATTTGTTGCATAAGGGATGCAGCTAGACACATCAGGCTAGATGGAAGACTACAGCAGAGCATTTTCCATCAGTTGATTTTCTGGAATCTCTCTTGACAGCTAAATTAACCTTTGATAGCAGCTGCAGTTGTTTTGAGAGGAAAAAAAAAAATCCCCTGCTCATTCCCACTAACCGCTCATTGGTTTGGTTTGCGGAGCGGTTTTGGTACATGCTAACATGCTCTCCTTTTGGAGATAAATTAAGCCATAAAGCCCTGCTCTAGCCAACCACCAAATATGTTCCAACTCCTAAAGTGAAAACCGAAATCAATGACTGGTCTTCTACACAGCTCTGAGTGACAGGCATGCTAGGGTGAGTCAGCCCAGGGGACTGACTAAGTACAGTTTGAAGACTGCAAGCTGCATGTAGTACAGAAGTAGAGGCCTCAACACCGAACACATCTGTGTACAGATTTGATGGTATTACACTAAATTGCTCATTGATTTGCACATAACTAGAATCCAAATTCTAGAGATCTATATGTGTCCAGGAGGAGTGTGGACTAAAATATTCCTAACTTTTAAACAGGACGTCTTAAGGTTATATGCATACTATAAATGAAACTAAACTTATCCATAGATCTCAAAATACAGTAGACCAAGCTTTGATTAAGTTTGCCCCAAAATTTACAGAATCATGACCTGTAAAATTTTGAGTAAACTACTCATACATTCAGAATCAATCAACGAATTTGCTCTGATACCAGCTACATGACAAGTCAAAACTGATTCTATTGCAATATGCAAAAAAACCCCCACCAAACTTTGCTATCTTTTTATGAATATGACAATTTTTGGTATCATAAGATTAGCAATCAATTAAACAATTATTAAAAAATAATCGGGGGTAGTGTATTGTGCACAGTATCAAAACGCTTGTATTTAAATACGAACTAATTAATCTCTGAACAATAAAGAGTACACAGTTGCACTACAGAAAATCCTTGATTTTTATTTTTTTTTTTTTTTTTTCCAAAACCTCACTAGCACTGAAAAGAAAGGTGGCATGGACTACACGGTTCTTCACACTGCGGAACACTACGCCTGTTCTCATTTTCAGCTGAGCAACTAGGGAGTCTGTCCTAGAGGAGAAATATAGACCAGATATTTTGCAACTACTGCATCTTTTTTTTTTTTTTTTTTTCCTGACTAATAGCAGTATTGCATCTCTTTCAGGGTCTTAATTTTTAGGCTGTGTGATTTATACTGTATATAACTGTGCAACTCTAAATTGTATTAAAATGAGGTAGAAGTTGTGACTAAAAGTACTACATTCCTAAATTCTTGATTTGCTTCATTCTAGCACGCTTTATTTTTTTTTTTGTATAAGTGGGGTTTGTTTTTTGGTTGGTTTTTTTTTTTTTTTTTTTTTTTAGGTGGAGGAGGTGTTGGGTTTTGTGTGGCTTTTTGTTTGGTTGTTTTTTTTGAAGACTGTAAGTCTAGAGTGAATTCAGACTTGCACAGATTTGTTCACTTTCAGGGATATGCACTCATGTGAATTGTAATGCCTAGGCAAATGCCAAGGTCTTTGAATTTCTCATCTTTAATAAGTTTACTTGTAGGTCTAAAATGTTATTTTTATGCATTGCTTTGACAGTGCTAATATGATGTCCAAGTCTAGTGATCTTGAAGCCTGTGGAAAGCTGGAGGCTGAAATGTGATGCAAAAAAAGGCAAACAGAAAAACCTTAGCCAATTTTGTATTTACTGCATCCAAGGTGAATGAAGGATATAAGTTCCATAACAGTCTTTGCAAAGTCATGGCTGAGGAACTGAATACATAGTCCATGACCATGCTAAAATTCAGGGTGAGTATGACCTTCTCACTCTTGTAAATAGAAAATAATAAAAATCAAGTTTGTGACTAACTTCTAATTCGAGACATGAATCCTCTCTGCATTCTCCTTCCATTAATGCCTTTTGTTACTGTGCGTAATTGCTAACTGAATTGCGAAAATTACACTGAGAAGATACCACATCACTCACCAGATCACTGCAGATCTTTTCTTGACATTGAAATAAGTCTCTAGAAATATGGATGCAGAGTGTGGTTTGTAAGGAGGTAAGATTATCTGTCCAGAGAAGCCACTTGTTAGCCCTTTTCATGAACATTGTAAAGTAAAAATCCCAGACTTATTTGGCTAATATATTTTTTTTCCGAGGAGATGAGAAGCCATTGGATCAAGTCTATGGTGAGGTTTTATCAGTCGCTTCCTGTCTGGTCCTGTATACGTCTCTAATGTGTTCATCTTCTCCTTAGCCCTATACGTATCTTTATTCTTACCAGTAGCACTCTAAGATGAAGATAGCAAATTTTCTCAGAATATATGGGAGATTATTTTCTGTTCTTTGGAACCACTTAAGCATGGAGGCTTTAACCATACGTCATGCAATAAGTTAAGAGTTTCAGCAAAAACAAAACCTCCTCTTTTTATGATACTGTATGACTATGAATAAGTGTGCAGAGTTAATCAGAGATATGAACTATTAATATAAGTAAAGCATTGTCACTTATTTAATTTTTCATATTTGTGCCTAGTCATGCAGTGTAGACTGTCATAAACAACTGAGCGAGAAGAAACTGCTTAAATGATCTGTTTCTTTACTTTTCCAGTATAGGCTCGTTTAACAGTTCCCTTCTTGTTGAGTTTCCAGTCCTGTAAATATCCAGTGGCACAGACTCTACCTCTTCCCTTGATTGTGATAGTAATCTGTCTTAATACACTTAGTCCTTAATTTCTTCATGATGTTTTTCAATGTCTCCTCATTGTTTTTACTACATTACATTATCTTACTGCATTTAAATAACTTGTATTTTACAAAAACATTGTCTCCATCATCTTCAGAAACATGCAAACTGTTTATCCATTTAATATTATTTGGCAATTAATTACTTTTATTTTTCTTGATAATTCAGTGCTGTTTCTCTAAATGTTTTAAACTTGAATTCATTAACTCATACACTGATTGCCTGAGCTCGTGATTTAAAGAGACAGAAGGAAGTTTCCTCGTGGTACCATTTTTTTTTCCCCCCTACATAGGATACTGCCAGTGCTTCAACCACCTTTTTTATTTTTGCAAATCTCTCAGATGTTTTAAGCAACATGTATTTTTTCACTGATTACATATAAGGCTGCATCACCTAACTGAATAAAACTTGCTGTAACTCTGTTGTGGAAGTGGGAACTCTGTCAACTTCTTAATTCAGTAGTTTTATGCCACTTATTTCAGAATTTTGTAATTACGTGTTAAAGCTGCTAATCTAACACATAGTATTTTACCGTATCTTAGCATAGCCTCCTATTTTTTGTCAATAAACTAAACTTTTTAGCTACCAGGATTCATGTTTACCATTAATAAATAATTCATGAATAAAGAACAGAGCTAAACAAGTCAGCCTTTGTAATACATTCACATAATACACTGATTTGTGTAGCAGCTCAAGTGCTCTCTTTCCCTTTTGCAGAGACTGTCTGCTACAGCTAACACCAGACAACTTTGTAATCTCATGCCTATGCTTTTTATTGTGGGGTTGTTTTTTTTTTTTCCTTAAATAATAAGTTTCCCTCTTGCTTTTAGTGTTGAAGACACCTGTTTCAGTCTGCTGTGGGTCAGCTAATACGAGACATGCATGTGATTCACAGGGGCTGGATGCTTGCTTGCTTGCTGTGTGTCTGACCTGGCATGGTTGTGCTTGCTTTGGGTTCCTGCTTTGGTTTGCTCGGGGCTCGCGTGAGGCTCCCTAAGACGAAGGCTTCTGTGCTGTCTTCCAGTTTCAGAAATAGCAGTCCTTACTAGTTAACATTTCAAACAAAGGACGCTAAGATTCTCTGCATAATACAACTGCATTCAGGATGTATTTAGCATACTTAAATTACTGCTGAGGGAGCACTTGGCAATTGTGAATCTCATTTTGTAGCAAATTATAGAAGTTGTTTATGCTGTTGTATATCCAGTGGCATTGTGGTTGAAAGCTGTAACAATATGTATATATTAAGAGTTACGCATCTCATGGTAGAGCTGTTCAGGATAAACAAGGAGAATTCTGCAAACTCTTGAATACATGCTTTTTTTGTAACTTCTACTTTTGAATACAAAATAAATTAAAAAATGGCAAGTGCTTTGTGGGGATGTTGTACTTGTTAGGAAAATTATAATGGACATTTTCCCTTTTTATCTGTGGAAAGACCTGGATTTTTTTAGGCCAGACCAGATCGTCAGCAAGCATCCATCAGGACAGGTCCTTTTGAAGCTAATGAAGCTGTGTTGGTTCAATCCAGTTTAGAATTAAGTCCAGAGGAGATGTGTCAACTGTCCTGTGTTTGACTCCCTCCTGTGCACCTACCTGATGCATTTCTAGTGAAGTCCTGTGCTTTTCTGTGTTTCTCCCTTTCTCCCAGACTCCTGCATCCCTCTTGTTTGGTCTGAATGACCTGTGCAGAAGGGAGCCCTCCTGGAAGGAGTGTCTTCCAGCTGTGCCATTGTGCTGTGGCTCATAGAGAAGCCAGAAGAAAATTTAGAGGCTTCTTGTTGTTTGCAGGGCAGTTTCAGCATTTTTATAGTATTTTTGGTGAAATCAAACTGATTGACTTCAACCGTCAGATTCAAGGAGTGGCATGGAAAAAGGCTTGAATTTAGTGGGAAAAACAAAAGCAAAATGCTTCTTCTAAATGGACTTCATCAACAGAATTTTTCTTAGCAAATATGTAAGTACTGCCTTTCAAAGGCAAAAATGGAGTAGCTTGCTTACTTCTGGAGTGGAGATGATGAGCATTGCCCTGAAAAGGTGACACATTTGGCCTGCATGGAGATGCTTGAGTGCACTTGCCACCTCTTGTGAATGTGGAGTTGCTTGGCAATATTTTATTTGATGTGTACATCAGTTAATGCTGTTACTTTTGGTGAGAAAGATGTGTAGTCTGCTGTGCACTTTTTGAATGCAAATTTAACAGCTCTCTTGCGTTAGAATTTAGCCTCTAAACTGTAGGCATTTGCACTCTCAGCGCCATGCCTTTTGGAGGAAAATCATGCTACAGACGTTTGATAGATGGTGACTCCATACGCCTGACACTTCAGGAAACTCCTTAGAGTGAAATTCTTTTCTCAGTCAAGTAATGAGAAAATTATAATAAACTTCAGAGCTGATGTTTCTACTAGAGGGATTTTGCTTGTCTGTAGGTTAGTTGTCATGTCAGAAGGGAAAGAGAGGAGTCATCTGATTATGCTAAGAAAAATTTAAAAGTAACTTGAAAATAAGTGAGCGTATGTTGAACAAGGAGGCACGAGAAGTTTTCATCTTTGTCAGTGCTTCTCACTCTTCACAGTGTCAATATCTACAATAGAATAATGGGACTAGTTCATTTCTGTGGTTTAATTTTAAATTTTCCCTTTTGTCTTTAAATGTTAGACCTTCAAATCCATCTGCAAAACATGAAATATTCATACTTGCATGCATATGAATAATAGGAAGGATTTTACATCCTAATTCAGAAGTTACTATAAAGGCTTTTTTAAGTCTTTGGAAAGATTCACCTGATGTACCAGAGTCACTAATGTACATTTGACTTTCAGCATAATTGCTTTACACTTTGTGCAGAGTCCATCTATGGACCTGTTTATTATTATCTATCTCCTTAATTTGCCATAATCACATTTTATGTTCTACCTTAAGCAGCATGTCACAAGCAGAGAAAGGTATGTACTTGTAAGGAGATTGTGTGTCAGTTTTTGTTTTGAGCTAGTGAATAATTGCCAGTAGTCCTGGCTACTAGGGAAAGTGTTCATTTACTTTATTTCCTTCTGATTCATATACTTATTTACTCATTTACTTGTATTTCCTTCTGACTCTTTGAATTGGCTGCGTGGCCACACTCAGAGAATAGTAGTCAACATCTCAGTGTCCAAGTTTGAGACCGGTAATGGCTGACATTCCTCGGGGGTCAGTGTTGGGCCCTGTTCAACATCTTTGTTGGCGACATGGACAGTGGGATAGAGTGCACCCTCAGCAAGTTTGCCGATGACAGCAAGCTGTGTGTGCTGTCAATGCTCTGGAGGGGAGGGATGCCATCCAGAGGGACCTTGACAGGCTGGAGAGGTGGGCCCATGCAAACCCCATGAAGTTCAACCAGGCCAAGTGCAAGGTCCTGCACCTGGGTCATGGCAATCCCAGGCACAAATACAGACTGGGCGGAAAATGGATTGAGAGCAGCCCTGAGGAGAAGGACTTGGGAGTGCAGGTTGACAAGAAACTCAACATGAGCCGGCAATGTGCCCTTGCGGCCCAGCAGGCCAACCGCCTCCTGGGCTGCATCAAAAGAAGCGTGGCAATCAGGTCGAGGGAGGTGATTCTCCCCCTCTACTCTGCCCTCGTGAGACCCCACCTGGAGTACTGTGTCCAGTTCTGGAGTCCCCAACATAAGAAGGACATGGACCAGTTGGAGAGGGTCCAGAGGAGGGCCACGAAGATGATCAGAGGGCTGGAGCACTTCTCCTAGGAGGAGAGGCTGAGAGAGTTGGGGCTGTTCAGCCTGGTCAAGAGGAGGCTCCGGGGAGACCTGATAGCGGTCTTCCAGCACCTCGAGGGGGCCTACAAGAAAGATGGGGAGAGGCTGTTCAGTAGAGCCTGTTGTGACAGGATGAGGGGTATTGGTTTTAAATTAGAGGGAAGTAGATTCAGACTGAATATAAGGAAAAAAAAATTTTACAATGAGGGTGGTGGAACATTGGAACAGGTTGCCCAGAGAGGTGGTGGACGCCCCATCCCTGGAAACGTTCAAGGCCAGGTTGGACGGGGCTCTGAGCAACCTGATCTGGTTGGGGATGTCCCCACTCCTTGCAGGGGGGTTGGACTATATTGAAGGTCCCTTCCAATGCAAACTATTCTGTGATTCTATATAGTATATTAGTAAGTTGACCTTCAGTTTGCTTTGTGTATGTCTTTTCCCTGTACAAGCACAGGTTCTGATGAAGAGCTTGACAGTTTGATGCTTCTGTGGAGAGGGCAACCTCCAACTGTCCACCTGTTTTCACGCCTTCTTCCTTTAACCTATCATGGAGTTAGTTCAAAGTTTTAACCCCTGGGCAAACGGAGACACCACTACTGATACCCCAGCAAGAAATTGTAATGTGAAAAATAACCAAAATGAAGTTTAATTAAAAGAAAAGTCAGGCTGTGATGGAAAGATTAATGTGACTCGCACTGTTGCGTCTGCAGCATTGTACAGGTTACCTATGTAGCTGAGATTTAAACAAGGATTTTTTGTTAGGCATACATGTTTATGCATATATCACTGACTTTTATATCTTATCTACCTATCTCAGGAGCAAGCAAGAAAGGTGCTCTTTGAAAGCTGTGTTTAGTATTTGATCCCAAGAAATTGGTCACATTTTGTTTTGTCATCTGATTTGGGCATTAATGTTACTGAGTAGCATGTCATATTCAGTCTAGTGACTGAAAAACAGTGAACAGGATATGAAAATAATAAATTAATTTTCCTAGTGTTTTATCAATTAAATGCATTTTTTTTCTAGATTTTCTTATGCTGTTAAGTGTGGAAAATGAGAATAGTCGAAAGCTCTTTTTACAGTAGATGCTGTCATAGGTAGGATCTGTTAATGTGCTCTATTTCTGCTCCCACTGTTGGTTCTTTTTCACTCTCAAGTATTTTCCACAGATTTTTTCCAACTTGCAGAGTTTACTTAACCTATATTCTCTCCTATGTATTCCCATATTTCTGAAGTTAGGCTTCAGAATATTATTATTTAACATACTGACAACATTATTTAGCAACCTAAACAGAGGACCTTTTGTTTACAAACCAGGATCGGCACATGCTCTTCTGGTTAAAATCTTGGAACGCATCTGTGTATTTTGAGCATCTCTGAAAATTGGTCAACTTCTATTTTAGATAACATTTAAACTTTCAGCCTCCAATTTGAAAAAGTTGGCTGTAGATTGTCATACTAAGCTGAAGGGGGAAAAAACATAGTTTGATTTTTGAGTGTATTTGTAATAGAAGGGAAATGCAGCTTGTTCAGGTTGAAGAGTGGAAACTCAAAAAGCCTTGTAAGCTACCTGTGGGATGACTTACGAGTCTGTGAAGTTGTGTAGCTCTACAATGCTTGAATTCCACTGAAACTAGTTGGAAAATACTCGCATGTGAAGCTGGGCTGACACAAGGAGTTGGAGCCTCTAATTCAGATGTGATTTTTACCTTTTACATTGGATCTCTAAATAAAATGGAAATGCTGGAATTATAGCACGTGCGTGTGTGTATATACATTTTAAGTATTTCTGTATTCAAGCGTTTGGGAAGCAGACGAAAGTGATGTTTTTAAGATATTCTGTTGTTATGCTCGAGGAGAAGAATTGTTGTAGCCTGGAGTGTCTTTCTCTAATTGCCTTCACTTGTTTTCTTTAAGTCTTTCCCGTAACCTCCAGGATCATTTCTCCGTGCGCAGCAGTGCCAGCATCCTTGAAGAGATGTGAGGATACTGGTCTGGGAGCAGAGGTCCTCTGGAAGCCGCTGCCTTTATCTTCCCTCCTTGAGGTGGGATTGAAAGATCTTTGATGCCATTTGCATGTCAAACGGCAGCTCAGAGTCCCGGTGCACCCTGTGAAAGGCCTTTGCCACCCCTGGCACAGGGGGTTGTGGGAAAGCAGCGAGAGCAGCTGGGGCTTTGTGCTGCTGGCTTTGTTAGAGCCGGAGTCCCATAGTCCCATCAGCCGCCACCTCACGGTACTGGGGACAAAAAGGTAGAAACCTGAGAAATGTTGCACTTGGATCAGCGGGCAGGCTGTTTTTCTCCATGTTGAAGTTACACCGTCACTGAAAACAAATGAATATAAAATTGGGAGTAGGTAGCATTAATGTTTATTTGAAGTTCATGTGCTTTATTAGTGGTGATTTGAAAAGCAATTTCTGTTTGTGAACTGACTGTTGCTCTTTTGTAGTCCTGCCTGTAGATGTTGTAGAGACTAGCCCATTAGACTTCAGTTATTTTGAAACTGAGACAGTAAAACAAGGGGCAGTTACCTGATTTCATAAGTCTTAAAAAATTAGGAAAACACTTGCATTTCAGACACTGCAGCATTTAAAAAATCCTGGTATCTTTGTATAATATACTGTATTAATCAAATTTCACAGCAGAACTGTGATATAAGTAAGTTTCTGGACAGCTGCTGAGTCCACCTGACAGCAGTTCCAGCGTTGCTCCTGTACTCAGCTGGAGTCACTGGTTAGGCTGAAGAAATGCGGCTTGGCTGTAGTTTGCAGCAGGAGCTGTTCCTGGGCAGAATATAGTCCATGCTTCCCAAGTGTAACCTTCCTGCCCTGTTGTCCTGAAACCAGGACACCTGTGCTTGTAGTGTAGGCTTCCTTAAGTAAAGCATTTTGCCTTGCATATTAGAAACAATTTTTCCTGAAGTTTCAGTTAGCTCTCAGAAAGTTTTGGGCTTTTTTTAGCTGTCAAAACCTGTTGAATGATGAGCATGTTAAAGTACTATTAAAATATTTATAGATTCAAGGCTACGAGCGATTCAGGTATTTTAGGTATGTTCTTTGTGAAGAATATTCTTTCAGTAGTTTAGTTTTCGTCATAAAAGCTTCCACCTTTAAAATTTTATTTCTGGGGTGAAATTAATGCTATGTATTCCAAGTTTTTTTTTTATGAAGTGCTGTCCTATAAGGCTGTTATTTCTTAAGAATAGTTTTAGACAACTTATCACTGGAGTCAAATTCTATAAACTTTACATTTGGCCATTTGACACACTGATGCATCTCCATTGAGTCTGAACAAGTAAAATTTCGGGAGATGCCTTTACAATAGAATTTGAGAGACACTTTATAATTCTTGAGCTTGGATCCTCTGAGTCACTACATGTAGACTTCAAATTCTTTATCCTTATTTTCTGTCTGCTTCTGCGTCTGTTTTTAGAGACTTAATTTTTCAGTTAACCATCTTTAAGGCTCATTTGTTTATGTTAGTTAAGGAATACAGTATTGCCTATGCTGGGGTCAAGTCTGTATCACCTAGTAAGATTTCCGTGTTCAGTGCTTTTAGGTTAGTGCTGAAGAATAATGAATAAAGAGGAACAAGTACTTGTAGCTCTTTCTGACTAAAGCTGCAGTAAGAAGGTGTTTCTTGGGACTACAGTTCCTAGTGGTGGTCTGTTTCATTGTTTTTGTACAACATTTTCATGTGAAGGAAGAGTATCAGTGGTGTATTTACAGCTGTGTATGGTGGGGTATGGTCTAAATGTTGCTCCTCTTGATTGCTTTGGATGGAGGCAAAGGCCGCTTTAGCCTATGTGTTTTTAAAGAGTATTTTTCTTAGACTGCAGGTAGAAAAGCCTTTAAGAGAAATATTTCAGTAGGCTGTAGCAACTTAAATGATGTTTTTGCACTGCTGCTGTCTTGTCATAATAACACACTTTCTCACAAGTTGCTTTTGACCATTTGATGCTTAGGTGGAAGAAGTTTGACTTTGTCAGTGGTTACAAATATTGCCCTCTCTGTGTTTTGAGATCTCACCTTGCCTCCTATTAATTTGAGCTTTGGAAAGACAGTATTGGCTTCTTCATAACTCTCAAGATCGTTCAAATTAATTCTTTGGGTTTGGAGGGGATCTTTTTGGCGGTGGTGGGTTTCTTGAACTTATTTTTGCCTTGTCTGTCAGGAGAAGGAGGCAACTGAGTAGCTGTCTTGTCTTAAGGACTTTTTAGATTGTGTCATTTTGATCAGTAAGGTTATACATGTTTCTTATGGCTTGTGTTGTATTTAATGTAACACCTCAGGACGAACAGCTCTTGCAACTGCAGAACCCATTCCAAAGGTTAGTGCACTTAGTTGGAGTCTTTCCACTTGCTTCCTTGAGCATTGGATCAGACCCTCCAAAATCAGCTTTCAGAAAGGCTAAACTTGAGAAAGCTTTGAAATGCAAGCAGTTACATTTCTGGATCCTCTTAAGAAATTGTCAAGGAGACCATGCTGTCAGAGGAGAAGGCCATTTCTGAACCCTTTGTCAGCAGTGGTTGAAATTCAGCCCTGAGACAAGACCTCTCATGGGACCAGAATGCCCCTTGGACAACCAGTTTAAGGCTTCAGAGCAAGCTGTGCATACAATGTCCAGAAGCCTGCTCGGACGTTTTCCACAGGAGCCGGGCGGTTGATATTCACACCTTGTCAGAAGCAGGTAAAACATATTCAGTGTCAGCGGTTCAGTGATTTTAGGTGATTTTTTTTTTTTTTTTTTTTTTTTTTTTTTTTTTTAAATAAAATTTGTCTTGTAAAAACAAAAGCCAGAATTCATATGCAATTTCTGGATTGCAGGAAACTGGATTTCCAGAAATAGTATTCTCTCAGGAGTGAAATGCTATGATTCAGTGGGTTGCAATGTTGTGATAAATTTTTATCTTGTCTAAGGTTACAGTTATTTGTGTGTAAAAGTTTATCTATCTTTGATGATTCCAAATTTTTGTTTGCAGTAAAACTGGGTTTCCAGTATATTTGTTTTATCCCTGTATATTATTTTATGCTAAATTGATAGTTTTTCCTTTCATAATTAGTGCATACATGTAGAAGTTAAACTTAGCAGGATCACCTCTCTGAAGATGCTACAGAGCCCAGAGCAGTAATCCGCATGGTGGATTTAAGCTTGACAGTAGCCTTGCTTTTCTTAACTGTCATTTGCACAGCACTTTGAAATGGTCCGTGAACCAAAGCTTGAAAATCAGCAGTACAGTGTAGAAAAAGTTACAGAGCCTATAGCACGGAGCTCTTGCAGTAGGACGTCAATACAACGAGCATGGCATAGCTGTGTCTGCGCTTGCGAGCGCTGGCTAGAGCTGGGTGAGGTATAGCCTGCATTGTGCAGCGTAACACGGAGACGCGCTTCAGATGCTTGCTGTGACGAAGTTTGGTTTCTATTTAGGGCTGGCTATTGTATAGTCTGCATTCCTGCCCAAATCCCTCCGTTTCGCTGGAGTGCTGCTCTTGGGTTGAAGTCATTAGAGACCTGCTTGAAGAGCTCTCTTGTACATTCTCTGTATAATTTTAGCAGCTGGCTCACAGGCTTACTTATGCCAGGCATGATACCAAAGAGCATTTATTATCTTTGGAAACCGTTGACATGACAGAAACGTATGGGCTGGAAATTGTTCTGTAAGCTAGTGTTGTAAGCAGTTGCAGTCTTACAGTAGATAAAAATGTCCTATCTGTTCTCTGAGCAGTCGTTTCATTGATAAGTAGTGTGAAGCTATAGTAGGCTCACAGGGCGAAATGAAAGAAAATTAAATTATACATTCCATTTTATTTCTATCACAATGTAAATCTGTAATCAAAAAAATAAATAAAATCACAACAGTTTGTAGCTGGCAGCTCTGGAATATTACTTGCTGGTTTTAATTCTTAATTCTTTGTTGAGCTCCACTTTTCAAAGATCCTCCCATTTGCTCCAAAGCTAGGAAGGATGAAAAATCTTAGTATTAGTGCTGAATGCCTTTTTGAGTGCTGGCCAGGAATGGTCGGCTACACAATCAACTTAAATGAAGTCATAGCGATGCTAAAGGTAGCATAATTTTGAGGTGTTTGTAGTAGCCAGAAAGGAGTTAAGTGTCTTTAGTTCCCAGAAGAAAAAAAAAAAAAAATCTTCTTAGATTATTTTTAACTGAAATAATGACCTTTTTGGATGCCAGCGTAAAATTACCATCAGTCAGATGAGGGTGGAGATTGAAATGTTAGGTCATGAGCATTATTTTATCAAGTAGCAGCAGGTTTTATTTCACAGTTTAAGGGCTCTTTGAATCTCCAGCTTGTTCTGATATTTAGTTCCATTTCTTTACCAGACAAACTTCAGTAGAATGTACAAAAAAGGGGAGGGGAGGGATTTTTTTTTTTTGTGGATGGATGGATGTACTCATGTTAAATACATGTATAAATGTGTTCAAGACAAAGAGGAAGCCAGAATCTTGGAAAGATTAAAAATATACTTCAGTGTAGTGTTGAAAGAAGAAGCTATTGTTAGAAATGCAACACCAAGTGGGATTTGAAAAAGCTTTTTTTGCCAGAAACAAGAATGAATTCCATTTTATTTTCCTGCTCTTATTTCAATAGGAAGGATTTCTTCCCATTCCTGTGGGAATAGTCACGCTTTTGAGCAGATTGGTCTCTCCAAGTAAGATCTTGGATATCATTAACCAAAGTTTCCATGTAACAAATCCTTCTTAGAGAAATGGGTATGCTGTTTATGTGATTTTATTTCAGCGTGATCTTGCGAGAGGAGGTTACAGTAAAAACACAAGGTCATCAACAATGAAGCGTAGGATGTAGTTTGTGTTCATAGGGAAGGGGGAGATAATGAAATAAGATAATTTTAGTCCTGTTTATGTATTCTGGTTTGTGTTATGTTCTCCCTTTCATAAATACAGGATCAAGTCTGTTTCTTCAGAGCTTTTAGTATTGCAAATGGTTTTACACAGAGAGGTTCTGAAGTCATATGGACGCTTCATGAAAAAAGCATCCCTTTTTGCAAGTCAGGTAGCTGGTGGAATATAGACTGCATGCTGTGAAGTATTTTGTTATGTACCATGAGTATCATCCCATCCTCTGTCCTTTATGTATAGCCTTCATAGTAATTTTACGTAGAGCTTTTTATCATCCTCTTCTCATTTTTGCCCCGTATTCGCTTAAAACCCAGCAACAACAAAGAAGCAAACTTGAGAAGTTGTAGTGTACTGATGAGCAATAAGTGTTGGCGGTAGGTGTGTCACTCATGCCCAGGTGCAAAAGGATGGGCTTCTCTTGCTGTTGATTTCCTTCAGGAGTCCATGCAGCAGGGCTTGTGCTAACAGTAAAGAAAGTGTCTTTGCCCTTCTTTTCTGCTGTGACAGCCACAGGCCTGAGCTTCAGGTTTGTCTGTAAGTAGCTTGTGGATATCTCGTGCGATTTAGTCCTTCTTTGCACAGATTGGAGCCCACTATGAAGTGCAGGTTTGGCTTATTGGTCAGCATAATGTATGCATGTTCTTTCAAAACGATGACTGAAGTGATTCCAAGCAGCCTTTCTCCAAGATTAATTGTCCTCAGGGGTACTGCACTAGTAAGGCACTTCCACTGTAACGTCCCACTTCAGAGAATGTTGTAACTCCACAATATGCACTGCTTGCCAGGGTGAAACTAAATATTTGAAATCTTAGCCTGAACAAGGGGAAGCATTTTAGAAAAAACTGAAAAATCCATGTCTCCATTTTTTTTTTTAGTGTTGGATGAAGTTGGACCCTCAGAGGGGCCCGTGTTTTTGTTTATTACAGATTCTAATAAATATGTGGCTCATCTGTATTTTTCTTAGGTTTAAAGCACACACATCTAGGATAACCTCTGCATCCATACCTATAACATCTTTAAAGCTAAATTTTAAGTAGGTAGTAAATATTTTGGCAAATAATTTCTATTTGTGTTGTTTACAGACCTTCATTGTCCAGCCAGCGGAATTGGTAGGATGTTCAGGTAGTGTACTCGAGAGATGTTAGATAAAATGCCAGCGGTAGGCTCCTGCAGCGCTCCATCAGTTTGTGTGACGAAATTTCATTCACAGGCAGCAGAAGTCAGTCTTGACTTGCAAGAAGCAGACGAGCAGCTGTGCTGTGATGGTGTCCTTTGGCATTTCCCAAGTGAGAATTGTTACTGAGATACAGCACTGAGCGGTGGACATAGCTCATCTTTCTTCTCCATGGTGTTGATTCAAAGCTCTGACTGTTGTTTTTTTTTTTTAGTTGGAGGATGGCAGTGTTGTTTCAGAGACCATCTGTTGCATGTTTCCTGCATACACCTATGCCTGACTCCTTTGGATCACTTCGAGAGCTGGTGCCATGACTGAATTGTGAAGGAGAAACCTATCTCCGTGTGATGGGTGGTTATTCCATGAGCACAACCCACCTGTTTGATCTAGTTTTCTGTAGTTTGAGCTTCCTAGGTTGTTGGGATGCTGTGATAAAATGTTAATTATATATTTATATCAGTTTATATTTGGATTCCTCCTCTTTTGGTGATCATAAAATGCTAAGAACATTAAGAATATTGAAGTATTTGCATGAAGAAGCAGAAGTTGTGCTGACTATCTTGAATCTCCAGGAGGAGTATCTGACAGTCTGAATAAAGTTTTTTATCACTCTGAGACAGTAGTAGATGTACATCACCTCTTTTCCCAGTTACATTAATTGTCATTAATGTAAGGCTGCTCTTGTAACAGTTAAAACCTTTTCTACAAAAGGCAATTTAAAATGTCTTGCAAGCTGGCAGAGTGTGAGTGTGTAACTACACCATCTTGCAGGATAAACCGAAAGTTTGGGAAGTGGTTGTCAAGCCTTTGAATGGGCTTTGTACCCTTGTAGTAAGATAGCGCATGGAACATTTAAGTGGCCTTTTCTTCATCTGTTTTACAAATAGCAGAAGGCTGCTTAAAGGACTTCTGAAATGTAGGGCTTAGGCTCACTGTGCCAACTATTTTGGTAGAGTCTTTTGTTTGCTTGTTTGTTTTCAGAGTTCATTCTGTTTTTTTATTTTAATGTGAATACCAGGAATAGTTAATTCTTTGGTTTGTGAGAGGACTTGTGGGAAGATAATTAGGAGTTGCTGCTGCAGATGTCTTTTTAGTTCTTCTACTTTAGCTGAAGGAGGAGTAACCTTGACGAATTCATATTTTCTTTTGAAATTATGTGGAAAGTACTAAAACCTCAAGTTCCTGGACAAAAACCTCTTATGTTCTCAGGTATTCAGTTTTATCCTCTTTATTCTTGTTGCATTCTCATTTTACTACCTCCTGATTATCAAGAGGTCCTGTCTGGTAGGCAAGACTTCCTGGGTGACTGGAGACAAATACTGTCAGTAACATCTGACTCTAGGGAACTCTAATTTCACTTCAAGTGTGCATTTTCCCACTTGGCTTGTCACATTTAGTAAATGCATTTTTGAAAAGAGGAAGGGGTTTATTTTTTAATAGCAAAAACTCAAGTCAGTTTTTTTTTCACGCGCAATGACTTAGTTAAGAGTTTGGAAGTCTTTGTTCCGTTTGTACCTGTGGTGCTAGGAACTGAGAATACCCACTTTGTTAGCCGATCGTGGCATCTTCCTTGTATGCAGTAATTTTGTGTGGGAATGGAAACAGTTTTAAGTGTGCTCATCCAATTGGACTTTTAAAAACTGCAGCATCTGCTTGTCATGCAGAAAGAAAGATGCATATCCTAAGTAAGATAAAACAATGAGAACAATAGGAGTGTCTTACAATTTGAAACAATTCTTGAAAATGAAATATTATGTGCCGGGATTTGACACCTAACAACTCGGTTGCAATTCTCTCCCTCGCTGGCAAGAAGAGGAGTAAATGAGGGCAACACGATGAACCTGCCACACAGCGTGCCATTTAGCGGATGAGAAATATTGTAAGGCAGAGACAGGAGAGGGAGTTTGGGAAGGGAATTCAGAAACATCACTGGGATGTCCTTTCCCCTCTGTGTGGCTGTGTGTTGGGGAGGCTGATGAATATTTGAACCTCTTTCGCTAGAAAGGAAGGTGTATTGAGAAGTCTTGCTTATGTTGTATCTGCCAGTGCTTAAGGTGAACTGATCAGAAGAAAGTTGTCCATTAAAAAAACAGACACGTAGGTGGGATTTACAATATATGATGGATGAACTACTCTTGAAATTACACTTTCAAGCTGCAACTCTGCTAAACTCCAGTGCTTTAACATCTTTCTAGAGACTAGAGGGCAAAACACAAGCAGTAGCTCATCCGCAGATTTTTAGTGTAGTAACTTGTGTGTATGTTTGAGAAATAGAATAAGCTCTTGACAGTGTTTGACATCTGTCACAGTGTACTTATGAAATTGGGTAATTTTTTCCATTTGTCTTCCTATTACTTCTCTAACTGTGCATACCTACATTTCAAGGAGGAGGAAGGAGCTACTGTACGCATGCTGGACAGTCATCCTCCCTGTTATAGACATACTGGTGTGGAAGCGTTTAGGTGGACGGGCACAGCTCAGGTCTGAGTTTGCTTTCTCTTGACAAAGTGTGGTCAGAATTACAGGCTGAAGTTGATTCAACACTAAATGTGAAGAGAATAATTTACTGAGCAAGCCATAAAGGCTTGAAGACTTCATGTTTGGACAAGCTCACCTTTCTTGTATATGTGTCTGAAGCCACCCTTCATAGAGATGCGTGTGAATTTCGTGAGGTTTGTTTTCTCTGGAATTTCTGTTCCAGAATCCTTTTTGTATTTTTGGAAGAAGACTGGATCGTTGCATGTCTGCCAACTTCGCTTTGACTTTCTGTGGATTAAGGGTGCTCCCAATGCTGGCTTTCCACTGATCTGGGGAAATGTCCTTGCCATCTGCTACAAATCCCTTTATTTTCCTGTTGTCCTCCTTTGGATGTGAAGACAGATGCTGTTGTTGATTTTCCACGAGTCTGTCCTAGGTTGGGAAAGGTGCCCTTAGCCCAGCTCTTATGTCGGTATTGGAGTGATGAAACAGGGTCCACTGGGAGGTTTTCAGCAGTGCCAGCCTGACATGGCCAGCATGGGATGGTGCCGGGTCCACGCGCCCCAGCTGAACTGCTTGTTAGTACCTTGGATCCCAGATGCACACGTAAGGTCTTGGAGAGATATATACACCATCCTTCTGATTCTGCTCGTGTTTGTGGAAAGAGGCTTGGGGCACAACCATGTATTTTGCTCTTGTTCTTTGTTATTTGAAATGCGTGGCTGTAATTCAGTTAAATACTTTGTGGTAGCGCTCTCCATGCCTCTTACTCTAACATAAATGTACTGGTTTGCAACATGACTTTTTGATCTACATAAAACCAGGAAAGGGATGGGGGGAGAGATGTGGAATGGGATTGAAGTGGAGGAAATTTGGCAAAAAGATGGCAGGTGAAATACATTTTTGCCTACTACATTGAGATAACCTCCAAAAAAGAGTTTTGAGGGTTTTATTGGCTGAGTGCCTGCTGTGAACAGAGAGATGTATTTCTTTAACCTGAAGGTGGGTTATATGCATTGCCATAAAGCCATTCCTATTCTTAAGATCAGGCAAACATTTATTTTCTCCTAACTGTCTCCTCCCCTGATGCTTGAGTGAAGGTAGTCTTACTGAGCCAGAATTTGCTTTAGTAAAACGTTTTGTGGTTTACTGTTGCTGTGATATACTGGGGTTTATTTTTCATATCTGGTGAGAGACTATTTTTTTTTTTCCCTGGAGACGTTTATTACTTCTGCCTGATTGTTCCCTCACTCAAGCACCAAGACGTTATGGGTTAAATGTGAGACAACATTTCTGCTGAAACAAAACAGCAATACAATATGTTAATGTTTTATCTGGTCTTTTGCGAAACACTTCAATATCATAGTTTTATAGCCTTGATTACTTTTTTAAGTTCCTTCAAATGACAAAACTGAACTACAAAGTTAGGAAAGTGCCACCAACCAACAAAAAAACATTTTGATTTTTTTATTCTGGTGATGCGACGTTGTGAAATGTGTTCAGAGCTCCTTGGCTGCAATAGCATCTTTCACCACAAATGGGAAGGTGGTGGGACTATTTTCTAAGTCTTGCTGCCTGCGTTTTCATTATAACATATGTCCTGTGTTAAAGGCTGAATTCTTCCCTGCTTTGATGGGTACTGGGCTCCATCACGATTTTAATTTCCTTAATTTTCTCCTTTGTCAAAAAAGCCCATGATTTTTGCTAAGGAATTTTGCTCCTGCTGAAGTAAGGATGAGACTTGCACTGCTAGTGCTTTGCTATTGCCTGCAGAACAAAGCAGGGGAAAAAAAAATCTAAACCACATCCCAAGCCATGGATACTTGTTTCGTTACTGTATTGATGGTGTTAATTTAAAACAACAACAAGAAGAAAAAGCATGTTGATCTGTAACAGAAAGACAAACAATAAAAGAATTTGTTTTCTTCTGCTTCTCTGCCCTGCCCCCCACCCTTTGAGGTTTCAAAAAGATGTTAAAACCATTCTAAAAAACCTAGTACACAAGTGCCTTTTTTCTCTTTTGTGTAACTTTACCCAGCAAAACTGGGACAGTTTGTGTCCTTGACTCTGACATTTTTTCCTGAGAGGAGCAGGACAGCTTGCTTGGCTGGAACCTGGCAGGGGTACAGCATTTGGCACGGGACAGCAACCTAAATCATGTGCCTGCTGCGTTAACCACCTTTGGGACCATTGCTTTTAGATATAGGCAGCGAGAGAGATTTTTCTGATGGCTTAGTTTCAAAGCGATGAATTCTCTCAAGTCATACTCACTGAAATAATTTGTCCTTTCATCCTTTTTTATGAAGTCTTTGAGAGTTTTCATTGGGAGTGCATGCGCTATTCATGGACCATGCTGCCACTTTGAAAGAAGCTAAAAAATAAATAAATACTCCTTTTTTTTTTTTTTTTGACACTATTAAACTTTAGTGATATTTTCAAAAGGTTGGAGGCTTGGGAGTTTTTTGGTTTGTTTTGTTTTTTAGTAAACGATGAAACGAATTTCTGAAAAGTAGTTGCAGGGTGGACATCTAGACAGTTTTGTGACTTTGCTAAATACACCTATCAGTTCTTTCTTTTCTTTTTCTTTTTCTTTTTTTTTTTTTTTAATGTGTCTAATGAAAAGAGAGTATTTTGTGTGGCTGGATTCAGAGTTTTGCCTGAGCTCAGCCTAGAAAGCAAGTAGGAATCTGTGATAGCTCTCCATCTGCAAGAATGATTAAATAGCAAGAAATGTCAGTATTAGCAGAGGAACAATATTGAGCAGAATATAGAACAAATGTCTGTTAAATGCTTCTTGTGAAACCATTTGTGAAAATTCAACTAAATGTTCAGAGCATTTAAATAGAGAAAAAATAAAGGAAACCAGTTGTGGCAGTGCTTTGGAGTTGATGGTTTTCTCCCCTCAAGATTTAAGATATCCCCTTTCTTGACTTTTTAAATGAAACACCGTTCTGCTGTATTTTTAAGCAAGTTGGTTTGGGGTGTAAACTAGTAAGCTCTAGGCAGCCCTGGCAAGTACTGCAAATGCTGTGAATGAGTGCTTAAAAGGACTTTTGTTTGCTGCTTCCTGTGAGCTATTGTATTTGTTTGCTGTTCAGTGAATAGTAGGTAGGCATAGAAAAGAATAAGCTAAAATAATGAAGAGCAGAGAAGTCCTAAAGAAATTGGTTAACGTTTTGAGTAGCTGAATGGCTCAAAAAATGCAGGCTTGCTATTGTCACTTTTAATTTTCTCCGGGTGCATTTCACAGTCATGGTACAGAATAGGGCACTGGGTGTACCTTAATTCTTTGTGATAGTGTATTTTCTACTTCTGTTTATTCTTTATACTTTTAAGACTTGTTCTGTCTTATGAGATCCAGGCAACAAAGATAGGTGCCTGACCTCATCACGACTTAAGAAATTTTATCATTCAGATCTCTTCTTTGTGCCATCTCTAAAATATTTTAGTGGATCTTTTTATATGATCTGAGTGATGATGTTCTTTGGTTCTTATTTGGGAAAATACGCTGTGCTGTTTTGTATACTCAGTAATAAATATGCAGACACAGATGGAAGGTTCCTGCTGCAATTTCTTTTAAAAAGTAATATTTTAATAAATACAACCATTAATAATGATTTAATTAAAAATAAATAAGATTTCCTTTTGCAGCTTTTTTGAACTGATCTATTTGCTTTCAAGAAATGTGATCTAAAACTATGCGATAGCAGATGTGTCAGAAGCAAGTGTGCTCTCAAAGAACCATCTGGGATGTGCTTAGGTGGCAGGATTTAGGAGCAGCGGAGACGCTCTGAGAACACCCATACTCTTGCATATTAGACAGTATCCAGATCCTACTGCAGCCTTGTGCCAGCCTGTTTAAGCTGGGCTGTAGTTATTTTCTTAACTAAAGATGAGCTTGTCCATATGTAATGAAACTGTGTGCTCCTCTGCCTTGCGTCTGAGGTCTGTTTGTGCCTGGGCTTGCTGAAATGCTGATGGTTAGTACCTCTCAAATGTAATGTACTTGAGATGGTCTCAGACTGGCACAAAACCCAGGAACTAATAGTATTTTGAGAAACATGGAAGTCCCAGTGTAAATGTTCAGTCTCGGTGTTGTGCTGTCAGTGGTGCCAGTATCAAAACCGGAATGGGCAAGGGGCTTTCCCAAGTTGAGAGATAGCACTGGGCAGCGAGTTTGAGTTGTACCACAGCCAAGTTGTTTACCTTGTTAATCTGTGCAAGAGCTGTACGCCTGTCAAGTTTTTTTTCAGATTCAGGTCTGGAAGAAATACAGATTCTTTAATTACTGATAATTTCAAGTTTAACATTATCTACAAAACTGGCCTGTGGTTGATTGAGTTTTGATGTATTGAGAAAAACATACTGTAGAACAATGTGATATTTTTAAAAGTGGAGGTATAACTATAGGAAACAAAACACGTGCATTTAGTGGAACTTTTGACATCTCTTTAAAACAATGAGTGGTTAAGTAGATTTAATACCATTGTGTCAGAGATGAAACATAGCCTGCATGCTGCAGTAATTTAACATGGAGAAAGGGAAGGTTGACTTCATCATGAAGGTACAGAAGCAAATACACAAGGCTTGAGTCCCAAAAACGCACTGTTTAAAACAAATGCAAAGAGTTTTATTGAAATGCACTGTGTTCAATGCAATTCAGCAACTCTGTAAAGTCATTACCGCATATTCTGCTGACTACAGTTTGCTAATCACTGCTGAAGCTGGGTAGGGGATCTAATACAGAATGTCAAGTATCGTATTAAGGGCTCTTGCGTTGTTTTTCCTTCATCATCTACAATGTTAAACAGCAGGAAGGTTTCTCGTGAGAGGCTCAGATTTTCCTTGTTTCCAGATATCTCCAATGCCATCAAACTGCTGAGCATTATAAAGTCATTTTGTAATGTTGTTTATCAAATTAAACTTGAAGCGGTTATCTTCAAGCTGTTTGTCTTGGAAGTTTGTTGCTTCTATTTTAGGCCTGAAGAAGTATTTGCATTTCTTCTGTGTTTCCTTGCCTCTCTTAATTGAGTTCATTGCTGTGCTATCATTCTCTACAAGCCCTGCTTTGAACAATAAACTGCATTTAAAGGAAAAATAATGCCAGAATCACTAATAATTTGGCATATTAAAAAATTCTCAAAAAATCATAAATGTTTAATTTTCAGAAAATTTAAGTATTTTGGTTTTGAGAGCCTGAATCCAGTGAGTTTTGTCGCTAAAACTCAGGTGCCTAAAACCTCACTTCATTTTCTAGCTCTGTTGAATCTAGAGCAGTTGAAACAAGTTTTTATAATGTAAGTACTGAATCAAAATCTTTGAAGCAAAATGGAAGCCAATCTAACTTCAGACATCCAAGGTAAATGCTCTCAACTACCTTCTTGGAGGTACCTGCCTTGACCAGTACACATGTAGGGTACAACATAACAATAGGTATTTGAGTCCTTCTCTAACACCAGACTCCTCTTTTCTGTCAGGAATTTAAAGATCCCTCGCAGCATGCCAGTGTTATTGCTCAAATGTGGTAAAACCTTGCCAAAAACAGCCACAGTCTTATTGAAATAACGTCACTGGGTACCAGGAGTTATTCCTTGCTGAAAAAGAATGAACTAAACCAGCCTCAGTCTCCGTGGTACTAGTGTAACAGCATCCATGATTGGGGACTGTACCAAAAGAGCCTTTAGCTGATCTGAAAAAAAAATGAAATATAACCAGATTGTTAATCTAGAAACAATCATCCATTCAAAAATGAATCTTAAGGGATACACCAAACTTAAGAATTTGGATTTTGGACAAAAGGTTTCCATTCTTATGTTCCAGTAATCCTCAGAATAAAGGTTGAGCCTTAATTTATTGAGAAACCAAGTTTTCTAAAGAAGTCTGAAGAGTTTCTACTTGATAGCTTATAGCTTGGAATGCAAATTACTGTCTTCATGATCACCTAGCAGTTCACTTTGCATTTCTCAATGAGTCCTCGAGTAATTTTTAAATTTTCTAGTTATTTTTTATCTTTTATTGGTGTTGGATGTGCTTTTTTGATCTTGTTCCATTAATACAGTTATACATCTTCTGGAAATAATTTATGCAATAAAAAAAACAGTTCACATCACAATAACCTGTAGTTTTCTTAACTGTATTTATCTTCAGTTACTTACTGCAAGCATAATCTGTGTAATTCCTGCAGGTAGTGCTTGTTCTCCAGCTTGTTTGTGAGAAATTCATTGCAAAGAGCAGTATTTCAAATCCCAGGCTGTGTTGTTGATCTCTAATAAAGCCCATGGATTAGTTGGTACTCTGATCTGTTCCCCAAAGTAAGAGCCATTAGATTAAAGTGCATTTATAATGTAAATATTTGTATTTGCTTTCAAAATACTCTTCTGCAGAAGTTCCCAAAATAGTAGTCAGTGTGCATTGTTTCAGAAAATCCCATCAAAATCTTCACTAGCTTCTCTATGCAGTACATTTGGTACAAGCTTGTTTTTCTTGAACCTGTTTGAATAAGCCTCCTCCCCCATAATAACCCATGATCTTGTATCATAACTAAATCTACATGTTTTCGTTATTATTTTAAAAGTTTGATACTTCAAAAATTGTTGATTCTGGGTTTAATCGTCACATAAGAAAAAGCTTACTGGAGAAAACTTTCAGATATTTTTTAATTGATGAAATCAAATGCCGGACTATGGAAGATGGACGAAATGTGGGGAAGAGTTTCCAGTACTGTTTCGAAAGAAGCTGTGAAAAGCTCCCGTACCACTGCACAGTCAATGGCATCAGCGCTGTTATTTCAAGTTCATGCTCACCAAGATTTCATCAGAGATAGCTTCGTTTACACAGGATTTCCAGAATGTCGCTAGAACAAGGAAATCTTTCATTCATTTTTCTGTTAAACCATCTGGAGGCTAAAGAGCAGGAGGAAACAAGTGCTTTTGATCTGCAGTCATCCTCCACTGTAGAGGCTGTTGGCATCCTAATGCTCTTTCCCAAGAGCGTCTTGAACTGTGCTGTTCTTCCCCAAACAGATGATTCCTCACTGTTGTGATAGATGAAAGCCTGGGCATCAAAGTGGGGCAGCTGCTTAAGGAAGAATAAGGAAATGCAGGATCTCTGAGCAAGCACGCGTGGATAACCAGCAGCAGGCACAGGTGTTGGGCTAAGAACAAGTGGGGTTTTGGTTTGGAGGGTGTGAGAGGGCAGTATTTTGGGTGGAGCTCCTGGGCCTAGCATCATTGCCATTCACATGTTAGGCAGAGATGAAGGCAGCAGAATGTGCCACAAAGCAGACCCACGGCTGAAGCTGTGCAGTTTCTTTGAACATCTGCGTACGAGCACACACGTGCATGCCCTCAGCACGTAGGAGCCTCTGAAACCAGATGGAAGGTCTGGTTAATGTTCACATCACCTCATAGCATTTCGCATGTGGCTTCTTCAAAGCAGGCAATAGTAGCAGGACAGCACAAGCAAAGTTTTTAGCTCAGTCACAGCCGTAGCTTTGCGTATTATCTGAACTGGATGGTGCAGATGCCTTCCGGCAGTAAATACGCGGCAGTGATTATGTAGGATTTGCTACAGTTGCTACGGGAGTGACACAGATCACTTGTGTCTAACAAATTAAAAAGACTATTTCTATAGACTATGTCTATTTCTATGTGTACAAATAGGACTAAATTTTTCTTACTACTTGAAGTAAGGCTTAATTAAGATGATTTTGGGGAGGGAGGGCAGGGAACAGGGAGAAACTAACTTAAGTACCTTTCTGAGTACCTTGGTACAGAACCTTGTATGTCTACATCATCAATTTAAAGAGAATTTAGCCTAACTAGTTGGTGTACATGGCTGTACTTAAATCTGAATGAACCTCCTTCCTCTTGCCAGCCATAGAGACCTGAGCAACCCAAGAGTAACTGCCTCAGACCTGCAGTCTGCTTCAATTCCTGTGAGAAAATTGCTAGCGTGGCCTCAGCATCAGCTGCAAGAGCCTTGCACGGAGTGAACTGTCTGCAACTTGATTTATCCTACCCTGTGGGATGTACATTTAGTAGCATCAAGGAATTTGTTTAAAAATGGACATGCTAGTAATCCTGCCTATTTTCGGCCCACTGACTTCATGGACACGCATGCAGACACACATGTAACTGAAAATACACAACATCTGGAAGGTGGCTGTAAATGCTATTGGCTTTTCCAAATGGTAAAAAGATTGGGTAATGTTTTATGTGAGCTTCTGATAATATCACTTCTAAAGAATATTATTCATGTTCTGAATCATCCATTTGTTTTCATGCTGTTCTCTGTCACTACAGCTACTTCAAGACTTTCTCACATGAGCTGCCAAAAATTAGTCACCAGCCCTGTGACGTTGTGTACAACCTCTTCTTCTCCCAAGGGTTGAAGATTTTGTTCCAGTTGTATTGTGGTGCTTGTTTGGGTCACTGCTTTTGTTGTGGCTCTCTGGAGATGAGTTCTCAGATTTTGGCTGCTGTTTCCTTTAGGAATTGAGACGGTATAAAAAGATCCTGTTGTTGTAGAGACAGCAGAAACATCTACTGAAGAGTGGGAGGAGGAGGAGGAAGTTGCTAACCAAATGCAGCAGCAGGGAGCTTTGCAGTTCCTCCTCCGCTCTCACCGCTAGATGTGAACCTGCTGTAATAAAAAGGCTGGCACCACAACATAAGCTCCAGAGGGAAACAGGTTTCAGGTCAACTGGCTAGAGAAACCTCAGAAGAAAACATTAAAACCGAGTAAGGGTTGGAAGTAGTTTTGGTAGATTAATTCACTCCTTTCTGTCCCTAATGCAGTTCGGAAGTTGTGCGTGAACTCCAGGGAAGAAGAAAGCAGGCAGACTTGTTCAGTCTGCTACTTCTGAAAGTAATATCAAGCCTTACACATCAAACTTTTTATTCCTTTATCAAAAAATGAGAGAAACAGATGGAGATAAAAAAAATACATAGCTAGAGGTAGGTTTCAAATCATACCCTGCAGTAACCACCTGAAGCACAGAAACTTCTCGTTTGTTGCAACTGGGTGCATGCAGCCAGTCCTCTCCTTGGCTGGCTTGAGGACTGAGAATAGCTTACAGTTTTATACGTAGCGTGCAGAATGGTTTATCATCCTCTCCAAAGCAAGCTGCTGATTAAATCAATTATGATTTATTACTTTTATTAGGAGGAGAATGCAGAAAATTCTGGGAAGAGCTAAGGAAGATAAGGGAGGTAGATTTCTTATGAAACGAGCCAGAATCCTGTTCTCAGAAGCTGCAAGTGTGAGCTTCTTAGAAGAACAAAACAAATATACACTAGAAATTTTGTAAGCAAATATTAGATCATCTTACTGAGAAAATTTAAAAAAAAATAGGTGAAAGTTTTAAATTCCCACTGTCTAACTTAAAGGTCAAATTATTTGCTTTCATAGCTTTACTGCATCCTTTTAGCTTACTGATTTAATCAGCGTTCACATTGTCAGGACAAGATGCCGAGAGCCAGTGCAGAAACCAAGTCAACTGAAAAACACATTTATCCTTAGATCTGGAGTTCTCTCTGCTGCAAATTCCTTCTTATGGGATTGAAAGATGATGAGGTGGGTGAGATTGAACAGAGCAGTTATCCTATCTGTCTCTGCTGGTACCACTCTGTGTAGAGTAGGGGGGGAATCAGGAGGAGTGGACAGTGTCAGGGCAGCCGGTGCCGTATGGCTTGGCTGGCAGCAGCCCCATCCCTGCGGGACATCTGAGTGGCAGCAGGAGCTGCTCTTGCCTTGAGCTCCTCAGCCTGGGGAGGAAAGGGCAGGACTCTCAAATGGGTTTTGAAACGTTTTTTTTTATCTCTGTTTGCTTTTTAACTGCTGCTGTCCAGGGGTTGAGGAGAAAGGCGTTTGACCCTGCCATGCTGCTAACCTTGGACATACTTGAGAGAGACTGCCTGTGAGAAACATCCACCGACGGCGTGTTTATATTCTAAATACTTACACGTGGAGGAAGCTTAAGATTGCAAATAACAGCTTTTTGTAGAGGGCTCCACAGAATAAACCTTGGAGTGACTGCTTTCTGCCTTTCTTCAGAAAGCATGGTCCTTGCACATTCATCTTCTGTAGATGCTGTCAAGCAAAGATGTGGTGGTGTCTCATTGGAAAAGCACTTGTGAGGATTGGTGTCTTAGATCTATGATTTGTAATAGCTTAAAGCATTTGCAGTGCTGGGTACTTAGACTTGATTAGGTTCGCTTTATAAGTTGTAGTCTTGTACTTTAAATGCTCTGTACTCTTTATACAGTTGAGGTAGTATGCATTTTGGATCAAAACTGGCTTGTAGTCTTTGCATGCTGGCTGTCAAAATAGCATGCTGAATTATTGCCAGATACTGCAGATTTGACAAGTTCTAGCTGTAAGTGATACAGACAAGGTGAAGAGCTTATACTTGAGTGATGCTGCATTTCCTGGTAGCACCTCAGTAACATGGGCCCATGTTTACTGTGAAGTGGAAGGTGATGTGGGCTGAACAGCACCAGTGCCTGCCGTGCCCGGAGTTTCGGTGAACATTGCTGTGCCTCAGCTTTGAAGGGCAGGAAGGAGAAGGGTTGTCCTTTATCTCTGGTGATTCATTTGCATGCCAGAGGAGGTGAACAGTATAATGGGCAGCTCAGCACTGGAGTGTTTTTTTTTTTTTATTTTTAAACTTTTTTTTAAATATACATTGATGCTAGCAGGTGCAGTTTTTGTAAGTGTGTAACTTCGTCTTATTTTCACTATCTGTATTTCTTTGCAAAAGGTCCTTGCTTCTCACAGGATAAGTGAATCAAGTTTGTGTTGCAAAGGAGTAGCCCAAAAGTCATATATTTCATTTTATATTGTGGTTGGTTTTCATTCTCTTTACTTAAAAAAAAAACAAAACCAAAAGCTCACTGTGGTTTAAGTTTCCTTTTAAGCTAGTTGAAATTACTGGTCATCTTTTGTTTATGAAGACATTGTTTAGTTTGAAGAGGAAAGTGTATTTAGGGACAGTAATTTGTGACTCAGGTCAGTCAAGCACTCTTGCATTTTGTGAAAGTTCAGTTCCTTTCATTTCTTGACAATTTTGGTTGCAATTTTCCTTTATACTTTTTTGTTTTGATTTGATAGATTTTTATTTTTTTTTTAACTTTGAAGATTTCCCTCCTCCTTTTTCTTATCATTCAGTCAGTGATGTTGAGGAACTGAAGTTCCTAAAACCCCAGATCATGGAATCAAAGATTTCTGCCAGAGATCTCAGCTTTGAGTGGAAGCGTAAGTTCATAGTTTGTTTTTGTTTCTTTTTTTTTAAAAAATGACCAATTTTGAGTTTTCATTTGCCTAAACTGAGCAAAAACCTCAGAAAGGAACTAAAATAATCCACAGTGTGCTGCTCATATAGAATGCAAATTGTTAGTAATTTTTAATCTTAGAAATTTTAGTTTGAGTTTTAATGCAACATTTTTTTAACATGCTACTGTAATGTTTTGACATTTTTTTTTTAATAACCTTCGACACTTTCTGGAATCTGAGTAATTCCTTTCTCATCTCATAAGGAAAAAGACCAATTTCCTCTTGCAGACTCATGTGTGCCACCTGGCCCCGAACCTATGTATTCATCAGTGATGAATGTTCTCCTCAAAGTTTTCTAGCAACAGAAACTCAACTTCTTCACATGATGGACTAAGAAGTTCACGTAAATTCTGGATAGCTCAGAAAATGTTGCATTGTGAGCTAATGCTCTGGGATGTTTTTACCTAGTTTGAATCCATTTTTGGTAATGTTTTAAACTGTGTTGGCACTGCAGTGCAAGACCACTCTGCATACGTAGTGTGGTGTGTGGATACTTTTTGATGGTGGCTCAAAAGAGCAGTTCAGCCTTTAGCTGATTCCTGGTCACTAAAACATGACATAACATAAAGAAAGAGAGAGCGCAGTGGTAAAACACTTTCTTGTTTTCATAGTTATTTTTTTTGTGATAGCATGTAAAATAAAGGAATGAACTAATTCGCTAGAGCTGAGCAGTGCTGAGTAAACTGGTTGTGTTTAATCAGTAAATGGTACCTGATGTTAAACAATGATTTATTTCGGTGGCTGGTGGTCCTCTGCAGACACAGTTCTTTCAGAGTCGCATCCCCCAGTGCCCGCCGCCAGGCCTGTCAGCGCTTTCATCTGAGCTGTCCTTACTTTTTCCTGCTGTGAGAAAGGATGACAGCTCACTTTATCTGCCTTGTGAACAAACACAAAAGCTGGATTTCCTGCATGCTTTTATTTTTTTTTTTTTTTTTTTCTTCTCCCCTTAGGGATGAAGGCTTGTGTATGAAGAGACCCTGATTAATTCCAGCTGTTTCATTTGCAGCCGAGGACAAGTCCCAGCTGAAACGCTGGAGACATTCACCAGCGCAAGAACCTGACCCTGGGTTCTGAAGCTGTTTCTCTTTGATAGGCTTTTCCAAACCTAGAGATTGAGCACCTCAGACATAAGGGATGGTAAACCTAGATCTTAATCTTGAGGCGCAGTCTTCTGCATATGTGGTCTCTAATGTGTGCTGTGTACCTGATCTGCATAAGCGTGATTAAGCCATTGTTGCAGTCAGTACTAAACTGTTTGTTGCAGGTTTTGTAACAAGCAAATGGTATACCACTGGAGATCTGAAAATGGTGATGGTTGAAGAACGGGTGACTGATATCAGGCTTTTGGTACAAGGGTTGGCTGGAAGATCTGACTGGGGAGTTTTGCACCAGCACCATTTTTCTCTTCTGCGCCTTTTAATTTTACCCCATCTCATCCCCATCCTTTCTAGAAGGAGAAGCTGTGAGCACTTTGTAGAGGAGGAACAAAATCTTGGCAGTAGAAGAGATTTTTTTAAAAGCTGTTATGAGAAGGGCATCTTTCTAGGAAAACCTGAGGTATTTTACATATCCTTTCCCAAAAGGCGAATGGACTCTGAAGAGTGCACTAAAGTTTGTTTGTAAACTTGATACTATGGGAAGGTCAGGACAGAGGAGAAGGGGAGTGGGGAAAGAGGATTAAATGTCCAGCAAATATTTGTATAATATAAAGTGTATCAAATCTAACTTGAACCTAATGGGATATATCTGTTTATGTGCTTGACTTTGGTTGTTTCGCATAACTTGTACCCTAGAAACTTGTGTGGAGTATGTTACGTTACTTGGAGAACAAAATTTTTTTTCCAGCTTTGCTGACAGGTAATTGTTGGTACTTGCATGGGTTATTTCTATGTGCTGCAGGAGCAGGGAACTGGCTGCTTCGCTAAGGGCCAGTGGAAGCCTTTTGAACACCCTTTTGCAGGCCACATATTAACGCCTATCTTTGTGTTATCTGACGGCAGCACACAGAAAATCAGCCATTGGTCTTACAAAGTTAAGCTGTAGACTATATACATCCCACAAAATGGTGCTGCTGACTTCTTGCTGTTCAATTTATATTGTCTTCATTCAGTTTAAAAAATTCAACTCAATGCTGTATTATTCTCATGCTGCACAGCTAAAATATACAATGCCGTGTTTGTCCTTTCAGCCTGGTTCTGTGCCATACACTTCTTTCTAAAAAGAAAGAAAATTTCTTCATGTTTGTATTGATTTACACGATTCTGATGTAATATAGGGTGCCTGATTGAAACTAGCGGGAGAGGGAATTGTACAGTTAATTGGTACCATATGGGTTCGGTTCTCCACCCCCAGGTGACTGCACATGGTGCTTTCTGAAGACCTATCCATTCCAAAAGCAGATGGAGCGTGTTCAGGTTTGAATATTGTCATTAGTTTTTGACGTAAGCTTGAAATTTGACTTTGGGCATTTTTACATGTTTTCAGCATTGAAAGAGACAGTACAGTCCTGTATAATTTTTTTCTGTTACATTTAATGTTGATGTGGTATATATTTTGAATTCCACAAGATAATACTTGTTTTTACAATGATGCTTTTAACTTATTTTCTTGATGATCCTGTTCTGCTCTTTCTGCTTTCCAATAGTTATTTGGCACACTTCACAAAGATTTTTAGTATCTTTAAGAGAAATGTATTTTGCAATGTGGCAATTACGGCTGGCATGGAACTGGCTCAGAATTATTGGTTTTATGGATAGCCTGTTTGGTTTGACTTTTTTCCTTTTTAGAGGCACTCTGATTACTCTTTATTTTTACCCATGATGTTTACTGTGATCTATAATTTTCTTTCAATCAGATGCTAAGCCAGCTGGATTCATGTTTCAAAACAAATTGCCACTTTTTCTTATTTTAAAACTTTTTAAAAAAAATTCCCCCTTTTTTTATAAATCTTATAACTTGGCAGTCATTTCTGGTTTAATAAAATTCTTTGTTCTTTTAGGGGTATTGTGGCCAAAATCTTTATCATTTTTTCTCTGTGAGAATAAAATCTCCTTTTTTTTTTGTATTTTATTTTTCATTGTGTATTCTATTAAACTGTAGATTAATTTTGCAGAGTTCCAGTTTCCTGGAGAAACTTCTCAAAGATGATCTTGTCTTGCATGCAGCTGCATATTTCATCCAGCTACCTGTTTTTTGTGTTGCTCTTCCACATTACTTGGCTTTTTCCCGTGTCTTCCTTTGTGGATCTTCTGTGTGTTCTTTGCTCTTATTTTCTACTTTCTTTGTAGCTCCCTGAAGCTAGTTCCACTGCGGATGAAGGTTTTGCAGCTATTCTGCCTACTTTTTGACACAACACAGAGCATTGTAGATGACTGTGGTCTGCTTTTTCATGGCAGCTTCTCTAGAATGTGGATAAAGATTGGGGCAGAGAAATGTAGATTTAGTTATAAAGAGCTGTGGAAGGTTCAATGTAAATCAGTACACGGTGCTTTTATTTACTTGTAAATAAAAAGGTAAATATGTGCCTCCTTGAAAGGATAGCTGAGCCTCTATATCACTGACACCAGCAGATGCTGTTTTTAGGGACTTGAGGAAGCTTTAAATCAGACGTAAGAAAAGGGTGATGGGAGAAGACTGAAGATACCGAGGTGATACGGCAGAGGATGAGGTGAAACGAGAATAGTACAACAGCTGTTAAGAGGGGACATGTGGTGACGGGGTGGCACACCGGGAAAGCCGAAGCTCTGAGAGCAAGTCGGCTGCAGACCTTGTGTGTGGCCTGGCCATCCACCTGCCACCCAGGCACCTCCCTCCCTGGCCAGGGACAGCCAGGAGAGGATCGGAGGAGAAAGCGAGGGAAAGGAAATGAGGAACAGGAAAAGAAAATGCATTTGTAAATCCTAAAGCAATGCATTGTGTGATGTTTTTGAGTTGCTGTGCACTGATGCGTGTTGATGTTGACTTTATGTTGTTTTTGTTAGAAGGATCTGCTAGTGTTTGTAAAGGCATTTGAAGTTGAAAAATGAATTTCCTAAGATGTATTCATGTGGTCATTCTAGGCAAAGGTTGAAGCAGGAGCAAATGAGACTTTAATGAAGTTGCTGCTTATATTTGTATAAACCAGTATCTCTGACCTATTTATAACCAAGAGATCTGAATATCATTTCACTCAAAGGCTGTTTACCTGATTATTTTTTTTTCAGTCATGCTCCATTGAAATAATGTGCTTATGTAAGTAACCTTCTCCAATAAAAGGCCAACAAGAAATATGTGATGAGTTCAAGTTCTGTAGAGGCTGTGGCAATTAAATTGGAAGGTTAAGGCTGTTCGTAAAAAGTATTAATGGAGATAGGATCCAGGCTTGCACACAATGTTAGACTTTCTGAATTGCTTATAAAAATAGAATAACTTTTAAGGTGCTGTAGCATCCAGAACTACTTTTTACTTAGTGTTTGGGGAATCATAAGCTCCTTTGAGACAAGACAGCATCATCTAGGATCTAGGTAGTTCAGGATTCCCAAGTCTGCTTCTCAAGGAAGTATAAGGTATTCAGTGTAATTTCTAATACACAAAATAGCTAGGTATATGGACTAAGTTGTTCCATGGAGCAGAAATAAGTATTACTGTATTTTCAAGGTGAGACACAGGAAGAGGTTTGACTCCTCCCCACCTCTGAGATTTTGTTTGAGGGAAAGCTTTGTAAGATTTCTGATTCAAGGATCTTTTCAGTTTCCATGACTGATGACTGAGCACTTGAAAAAATATATATTATGGCGTAGGTGTTGTTTTGAGTCCCGGTCTCTGCTCTGCTCTTTGGTATCAGCTTTTGCTGTCCCTTGTGGGTGGTAGTACACCAGCTCCCTGGGACCCTTCCAGTTGCCTTACAACAGACATATTTTAGAGTAATTGCCCCCAAAAGAAAAGAGTAGTCTTTGGTAAGCGTTAAGTGTTGGCCTGACTTAGGATCCTTCAGGAAGAGAAAATGGGAGTGCTGATTGGCATTTTAAAGCAGCGTCTTCTGTGTGAGACGCCCTTGGTGCATTACAAGCGTCTTGTCTGTGGAGAAGCCTCTGCCCAGTCAGTCAAATGTTGCTGCCACCCCAAATAACTCCGGCGAGGAGTCAGTGAGCGCTCTGTTGCATTCCCTTTGTCTGGCCGCATTTTAACAAAGCGCCTGTGTTTGCGGGGTGGTGGAAATGCCATTCTTTGCCACAATAATCTAAATGGAAGCTACATGAAAAGTTTCCATCTTTAGTTTTTCTTAAAATAATGAAGAGAATTGTCTCGGGCAATGTTGACATGAAGTGAAACTTTGAACTATTGAGTAAATAAAGCCACTGAGTGTACGTGCTTTGAAGTTTTGAAGAAGCTACTGTGAAATGGTTGAGAGTTCTTCTTGCCTCTACCTGGAGCTCAAGATGAAGTTAGCTAAAACCTAAAAATAATTAATTTTTTTTTTTCTTGTCTTCAAGATAATTAAAATAACGTTGCATCTGACATTTAAGAATCAAAGCCAGTGTATGGGAAGATGAAAAGCTGCAGAGTAAGAGCGTATGTACTTGGAAAACTGTGGTCTTCCACGTGCGCAAGAGGCTCGTGGCTGCCAGGATCTACAAGCCCCTGGCCTCCAGCCCTGTCTGGCGGGGGCTCTGGCTCCCTGGGCAGTGGGCGCCCACCCCGTCCCAGCCCATGGCTCCTGCCTGCACCACCTCCTCGCAGCTCTTCCTGGGTGATGGCTGGTGGGAGGTGAACTGGCTGTAGCCCCCGGCCCCACTTGTCCCCAGGTAATGTTGGTGGTCAGTCTGTACCCATGACAGGTTGTCCTCCTGGCAGGAACCTCTTGAGGCGTGGGGAATGAGGGAGAAGCCTGACCCCTCTTTAGTTGGCCTCAATTATGTTTATTTTCTTGGCAGATTTAGGCTATTTACAGAGCAACTTCCTGACATTACAAAATGTGGGAGCTTGGAAAATTTGCAAATTGTAGAAGGTTAATAAATAAATATTTTACTTGGTACTGCCTCGCAAAAGCCTTTTCTCTGCCTGGGGTGATTCAAGTATATGTGTCAAAATGACATTTATGAAAGTCCTCAGGGTTTTGGTGGTTGTCTTGGGTTGTTTTTCTTTTGGTTCAGGGGTTTTGGTTTTTTTTTTAATTACATATATAAAGCTGTGAAATTGTATGAAAAGTAAATTTCCTAGCAGACTTCACTTGTCCTTTAAATCGATATAAAGCAAGTATTTCTTTGACCTAAATCAGTATTTATTTTGGTTTAGGTTAAAAAAAAATGGATCAAAGCTAAAATGGATCAAAGTAGTACAGATTATAGAGAAACAACTGCATCTGTGTCAGGTTAAGTTTTAGTGATGTCTTAGCCAAAGCAGATAGAACAGTGCTCAGCATTGGTGTTGGTTGCCCACTATGGCATGTTTGTTTGTAAGAGAGGATGGGAACAAAAGAAGCAAAGACAATGCAGTACATAGGAGCCTGGAGAAAGTTGCTTTTCCACTTAAGTTGTATAAATGCGGAATACTTTTTTTGTTAAAGATAAAACCACTGTCATCAGTAGTGCGTTGTTTTATTTTTTGATAGAGCTTACTTCTTTGCGCTTTCCTGAATATTTACTTGCAAGCAAGTTTTTATGGTCTTATTATTTTATGGTATTTATGAGCTCCATGTCGTGCAGGTCAGTGTTAATTTCCATATTCTTCCTCCTTTACTTGTAAACATCGTCCCAGTCCTTCAACTTCCATGACTACTGTCTGACAGCCTTCTCGTTATACTCCCGTTTTATTTGAGCATATATGTTGTTTTCATGTTATGTGGAAAGATGTTTGAAGGAGAGCTGAACTACCGCTTCTGAGCAGTAGCTGGTAGAGCCGTGAGTCAGGTGGCAGCTGTCAATCAGGCTGTTATTACACTTGGGGAGATTTTCCTTACAAACAGTAATTTTGCAGCTGCTGTGCATCAGTGCCTTGTGGTTACAGTCCTAGGTTTGAGGCTTTGTTTTCCGTGTGTTCTGCATGTTATATTCTCCACCATATTTTGTTTCCTAATGTGTGAAGCTTTTCTTTTAGCTGGGTGGTGCTTGGTTTTCACTTTTGCTGTTCAGTGTAGTGGGTGGGCTTCTGCCTCTTGACCCTCCACCAGCTGATGAAGACTGATACTTTGGTGCTATTCTTTAAAACTGAGTTTTGATTTCAGAAATCTCTTCTGTGTTCGGCAAAGTAGTCAGGACACCTAAAGCAAGATTTGCTGCTATTTCTACTAGAGCAATTAACCACTGACTTTAATCACACCAGACTTTCAAGTGTGTGAGTGAAATCTGAATCTCTCCCATCTTTTTCTCATTTCTGGCTCTTTTGAAAATTGCATTGAACAGAGTGAGTAACTTCACAGTGTTTATTGCTTTAAACTCTGCAAACTCACGTAACGGGTATCAGACTCGCTATTAGGAACTGTTCCTGGATTGAAGTGTTACTAATGGGAAACGAGGCAGGGTACTGGCCTTGCCCCTGGCCCAGAGGCTTTAGTGTGTAGCTGGGATTGCCCCAGTTCAGCTGTGGTGCTCCAGGGAGGGGTGATAGAAGTTCTTTGTTCTGGGGAAAACAGGGAGCTGTGGTTGTACGTGCACCACCTCCACGCCGAGTAGGCATTGCCATTCATTCCTTTGAATACAAGTAGCTTTATATAATATTGACCGCGTAACACAGATAGAAAGTACTTTCTGCTACAGACAATTCCTCCGTATCTCAGAAGCTTGGAAATGTGCTGAACAGTACTTAGGGTAATGCATGGAAAATAATACGTTTGTCAGAAGCAGCCAACACACATTTGGCACTTTTTGCTCTTCTTCTCTTTCACATTCTTTTTCTTTTACTATTTTCTCCCCTCAGACTGTGCTCTGTAGGGGAAGCTTGTTTCTAAGAAACAAAAATGATGCCACAGTATCGTGAAGCAATGCAAAACTCAACGCTAAAGCTGCTCAACTAGTTGTAACGTCTCAGGAATGTTCATTACTTCACATTAAATAAGTTATTTCACACTAGGTTGCAATTTCCTACAGACTTATTGCCCTTTCATTAGGAGAGGTATTTTTAATTATCAATACAGTTATTAAACTCTGTACTTGAGACCCTAAAGCAACGTTCATTGAAACCAAGAGGAGAACGTGGTGGGGTAGAACCCTGGGTGTTGCACAGGTGCCACAGACCTTGCACCTCAGCCTCCTGGAGCTACGGTTGACCCCAGGCTGAGGGAGGGTGCATGAGACCAGGTATGCCCTGGGTCTGGCCAGCGTCCCAATTCCCTTCTCCCTGGAAGATTCAAGAACAGTTGATTGATACTTCTTGTTGGTAATATTACCTTTAATAGAGCTTGTTGCTTTTAATAAAACCAGCGAGGTGATTGGGTGAGAATTTGAGGTAAATTTTTATTACAAGGAAATTTTTAACTGTCAGAGTCTTGGAGGCTCATGTGAAAATGTTTCTGAATGTCTCCCAAGACTTGAAATTAAACGGTACGTAAAACAGTCTCTAATTTAATAATTTTAAGATGCTTTGATTTTTAAAAAATTCTTAAGATTTCTGAGCAGCAGAGTTTGACAGCATTGGGTAGTGGCAAGCTTTGAAGATGTCGAATCCCCTCACTGTCACGTATTTGTATCCAAACCAAGAGTAAGAGGCTGCAGCCCATGGCTGGTCTCAGCGTCAGCATGCATTCAGAGCTAAAGCAGGGGCTGTAAATGTGGGAACATTCTTCTGACAACTTGGTGTTGTGTGGCTGCGCTGCAGCGATGCCAGATTTAGCAGCAGCTTTATTAATCTATGATAAATCTTATACTCCCTTGAGTCTAGACAGGCAGAAAGCTATAAACTGTACAATGTAGGGTTGGTGCAGCATTATTCTTCTGCTGAAGTTAATCACTTGCTGCTCCAGCTGTTGGTGTTGCTCTGCATTTAATGCTCATGCCGACAAAGATAGAAAAGAAAAGAGAGGAGTGTTCTTTGTCACGCTTGGATTTTTGTTATGATTTTGTTAGATGCTTTTGGACAAGCATAATTTTTTTTCTGTTACTGAAATTTAGGACTAACTTAAAGTGAATCTGCTCTTTCTCATATTTCAAAGCAGAACAAGAAAATTTCATTCAACTTCCAGGGGTTGAACCAATCCCTAGTCTTTCTTTCTGACCACGTTTCAGAGTTGTCTTTTTTTTTTTTCCTTTGCATGACTGAGATGCAGCCAAGACAACCTCTTCTTCGTTCCTGCCATTTAACATCTCATTGAATTTTGACTGCAATGAAACTAAAATTTATCTATTTATCTATTTATTAGTTCAGTTTTGTTTGTGTCTGGATATTGTCTTTTGAAACTAATATACTTGGATCACTTTAGTGGGAGAAATACAATTCCATGATGCATGTTTTCTCTTAGACTTACTGCCTATCAGGATTTAATGTGGTCTCAGGAAAGCACCCATATCAAAGGCTCATTGTGATGCCAGAAAGTATGAAAAAAACAAAAATCACAAATCTATGTAGTATTCAAAATGTGTCCACACATTGGGAGCATTTTCTGTTTATTAGTGTGGGATGCTTAACATTTCTACCAAGTCTCCTGAGGCAAGAGCAAGTGAAGCAGAGTTGGGACTCGTGTTGCCACTTGGCTTGCAAAAGACGACTGTTTCTGCAATCCAACTGCATATAAAGGAAAATGCAGTTAAAAAATCAAACCAAATTGAACCAGTAAAGCTGTGTAAAATTAGTGAATTATGAGGGTCTGATGAAGGTACAACTAATTGCTGGTTCCCCTCAGAAATTTCATGCAACTCCACTTCTGAGTCAGTGGGTAAAAACAATCTAGTGCCTTTGAGGCACAGGGGGAGAAGTAGCTGACTGAAAATAGAAGGAAAAAAGAGGTTTTAAAATTAAGGCTCAGTCTTTGAGAAAGTGCACAGGAAGACCAGGTGATCAGTCCAGGAGGCCTCCTGAGTCTGGTTGCTGACCATGTGCCAGAAGACCTTCAGGCATTTTGGAAGGGGCCACAAGAATGACAGGGGACTGAAGGAAATACTGGAGGTCTGTGAGTCTCGGGAAACCTAAGAGGGGTCTCAGATTTTTTTTTTTTTTTTTTTTTTTTTTTTATTA
>WHYT01017491.1:747563-772422 GCA_009806455.1 Tetrax tetrax
GGAGGTCTGTGAGTCTCGGGAAACCTAAGAGGGGTCTCAGATATTTTTTTTTTTTTTTTTTTTTTAATCAGCCCAGGACTGAATCCAAGTTTCTAGTTGAGTGTCAAACATGCAGATAAAGACCTGTACAGAAGCCTGGCTTGTAGCTGCTTTTTCCATTTCCGCACATATAGGTGGCATTTTTCAGCCATTTCATTAACCTTTTCTGGTCTAGTCCTGAAAAACACTATAAATCTCCTAGATGTTACTGTGTACATTAAGAGAGCAAAAGTAAAGCCAAATGCAGGCATCCAGCGGAGTGGGCTGTGTGGGACCTCCAATTCCCCAGCGGCAGCTACAGGGGCTGGGGAGGATGTCCTTTGTTCTGGACATTGCTGATTACATTTTGTCGTGGTGAAAAGAGATGTTAGTGGTCAAAACATCATGAAGTGTCAAATCTAGACCAAATTTTTGATAGTGGTATTCCAGCAGCCCAAAAAAAAAAAATTAATTCCCCATGCCTGTTGAGCTTGCAGGGTAGGGGAATGCTGTGGGGCGAACAGTCACCAATGTCACTGAAATTGCAAGATCAATCTTGATAATTGATTTTTCTCAGGCCAAGTGTCCTTTACGGCTGCAGTCTTGAATGCAGGAGCTGTAGGAATTTTTTTTTCTTGGCCACGTGAAGAGTGAGATGACTGAGGTATTTGTCCAGTGGTGTTAAGAAAAGTGTACTTAATGCAAAGTGGAATTCTGATCTGCAATTGTCTTAATCCGCATTCCTCGGTTTTTACCCAACTGCAACCAACCACATACCAGCGCTACAATAACACGTGCTGATTATGGCAGCACACCTGTGTTGTGTAGCTTTTCCAGCCAACTTTTGGTTATTGCTTTCCACTGATTTTATCTTTAGACCGTAATTATTTTATTCCTTGCAAAGATTCACTATCAAGGTAAACAAATTTCTTTTGGAAGTTGACTTTTTCCAGATATGTGCAAAACTAATCCCTTTTTAAAATAACTTCCTGTTAGTCTGCTTAAGCCCCTCCTAAGAAGTTTATTTTATTAGAAAAAAAAAGTGTCTGAAAATGGTAGTACTTTCAATTTTCATGGTTGTAGTATTATATCATCAAGAAATTAAAAGGAGAAAAAATACTGAAACAACGACCAAGCTATCAAAACGTGTGCTAGTGTTCTGACTGCAAACCAACAATTCTGGTACTTCAATGCATTTTATGTTGTGAAGACTCTGAAATACGAGCAGCAAAAGAAAGCAAATCTTATTGAAGAATATATGTAAGTTCTGCTAGAAATAAAGGAAAATCCTTACTACAGGAACTGCAGTAGAGCTGGGACATAATCTCATGTTCCTTGATAGAAGAATGTCAGAATTGCCAAATGATGAATGTGAAAAGAACTCTCTTTGTTCATTATGTTCACTTTTTTAGTGCTTTATATCAATATATGTGTTTTAAATCATCAGTATGCTTACAGAAACTGATGTAAGTTTCATTCATTTTGTTAATCATTACTGCTTTCTGCTCTAGCTCCTGCTGAGTGAACTCAGCTGCCATCCCACTCAGTTCTTTAGTGGAGCCAAACAGTTCTTACTTGTCATTGGTTTTTAATGTATGGTGACATGAGTGTCCAGTAGCAGATGAATAAGCTTCTTATGAGTAGTTGGAGTAAATTAACTGACACTACATGTGAGCTTTTACTATTTTATTTGACTTCCATTTGGTTAACAAATGTATTTAGTTTTGCTGCTATTCTGTAAATAATTATATTACAACACAAAACCAAGTTTAGGAATTATTCAGCAATGAAAAAAACATCTATGAATTCCCATGTCCATTTGAGTCCTCCTGAAGTGGAGCACGCAACTGTTTTTAAGTTATGGTAGATAACATTTGCACAGGTCTTTCTGAAGTACACATATCTGCTACATTTGCAGTATTAAGGTTACTTTCCGGCTTTTAATGTTACCTACATTGCAGAAGTTCAAGCAAACACCATCCTTTTCCATATATAGTACAATGGTTAGATCAGAAAATTCAGTGGCTTATTGCATCTGTCGCTTCTGGGCAGCCCGATAGCGTTGGTTCACTTAGTTTTGGTCAAGTTTTCTGTTTTAAATTTTGTGAGAGGGATTTTAGACTTACAGCCTAGGGATTCATGTAGTTTCTTTTTTTTTTGTTATGGAGTCTTCCCATGTTTGACCTTTCTTCTCCATGTCCCTGTAGACTTAATAATCATGGATGTTATTTCTGTGTGTAATAAATTTCACTGCATAGATTAAGCCTTGAGTACCACATGAATAGGAGATTCAGGTAAAAAAAAAAAAAAAATTGAATCCTGCCAACCAGGAGGACCCACCCATGGAGGCGAGGCTGATGATCAAGTAGTTCTGAAATTTGTTTAACGTTTTCATCAGGCTTTTTAGTTGTGAAATCAATCGTAGAAGCAGCCGTCAGGATGATTGACTTGGGATCTTCATTTGATGGTACCTTGAGTTGTAGGTGCAGTAAATTTGGCTTCTTCCCTCATGGAAAAGGTGGAGATGCTAACGCCTCCAGTTGTGGCAGTTAAATTGGAAAGGAGACTGAAAAGTGTCCTCGTCTTCCAGTACGTGCTGTGGGATACACTCAGTGCAGAGTGAAGCAAGTAGATCGAGTACAGTGGCAGGGGAACAAAGGGAAGCATCGAGAGGAACCATAGGGAGAAGTCATAGTAGAGGAGACTTCAGAGAGCGGTAGGAATAAGAGATGCAAATTACATACTACAAAGTAAATATCTGTCCTTTACTGTATTTCAGTATGTTGTTTTATCACCAGTAATAGTAGTACTGCTTCTTAGCAGTGGCTAAAACTGATCAGCTGTCATGTGTTGTACCACCATGTTGTGGTTTTGTTTGGTGAGGGGGGGCCTAAGGTGGCAGCTTCTGAAGGAAACTGCTAGAAGTCGCTCCCCTTTGTTCAGTGGACTCGGCTGGGCCTAGGGCGGACCCGCTGCTGGCCAAGGCCGAGCCGATTGGGAGCAGAATGTCCCGTGATAACGCCTCTGTGATAACGTATTTAAGAAGGGGAAAACAGAAAAAAAAAAAGGAGAAGAGAAGATGTGAGGAAGCTGAGCGGGGGCAGAGGCCCAGAGGGGGAGGCGCAGGCCTCCGGGGCCTTGCAGGCCTCACCCTCTGTCCTCTCGCCAGGCAGCCGACTGGGCCCAACTCAGCCCAGCCTGGCTGCAAGAAATGGAGAGGAGATGAGATGGATGATGTGAAGAGATCCTGGGAGGCGTCTGCCAGCCTGTTGTGAAGAACGATCTTTTCTTGTGAGAGAAACAGCTTGTAGACACCAAGGTCAGTGAAGAAGGAGGGGGAGGAGTAATGCAGCTTCTGGCCAAGATTCCCCTGCAGCCTGTGGTGACGACCATGGTGGAGCAGGTTGTCCCCCTGCAGCTCATGGAGGTCCACGGAGGAGCAGAGATCCACTTGGAGCCCGTGAAGGACCCCGCACCGGGGGAGGTGGATGCCTGAATGCGGCTGTGGCCCGTGGAGGGCCCGCTGGGACAGCCGTTCTGGAGAGACTGCACTCCGTGGAAGAGATGACCCACACCGGAGCAGTTTAATGAAGGACTGTGGCGTATGGGTGGGACCCCACACTGGAGCAGGGGAGGGATGTGAGGAGTTCTTCCCCCAGCTGTGAAGCAGCGGCGTAAAACAACGCATGATGGACTGACTGCGACCCCCATTCCCTCTTCCCCCCTGTGCCGCTCGGGGGGGAAGGTAGATGATGTTAAGCTCGGGAAGTGGGAGGGGTGGAGGAGGTTTTCTTGTTTCTCTGTCTCATTATCCTGCTAGTTGTAGTAATAAATGAATAGTTTTCCCCAAGTCGAGTCTGGTTTTGCCCGTGACAGTAACTTTAAGGATTTCTCCCTGTCCTTATCTCAAACCTTGAGTCGTTTTTCTTGAATTATCTCTCCCTGTTCTCTCGGAGGTTGGGGGGAGTGAGAGAGAGACTGTGTAGTCTGGTCCGGATCAGGGCTGAACTACGACACACCACCACCCTCAAAAACCATCTCCACATTGAAAGAGAGATATTGAATTTCAATGCATGTGGAAAATCCCCAAAGGACAAAAAAAAAAGTAATTATTTAAAGCCTGGATAATTATCTATGTATTGATATCTAAGTGTTGTGAGCAAGTGTAGTCACATGCTCAATCTTTATAAAAATCTGAATCATGCTTACTACCCTAGGCGTAACAAAAAATCAAAACGTGATGCATTAGCTCCAGTCTCTGGAAAAAAAGATGATGTGAATAACAGGCTAGAGAATAAGGTACAGCTTAGACCTAGGCCAGTGACTAGACAACAAAGAGTTATTTTGCAGAAATATCAGAAATTATATGTATCATTTTCCTTAGTAATGAATCTATAGTTCCTTAGTTCCTGAATGTGTATAGATGTACAGATAGGAGTGAAGATGAGTAGCATCACTTATCTCTTTGGGTCATCAGTAATTTTAGTGAATGGAAAGAATTCCTCAGAGAGAGAATACTGAAAATGGTACCAAAACTTCTGTAAACACAGTATTTGAAATATTGTGATATATTTTCATCTTTCATTCTCTGTTTGGCCAGGTGATACAGTTCCTAGAAATTTGAGATTGGTTTCCTCTTTTGTTAAAAGCTGGTAAGATGATCTTCATCCTCCCTTGTCCAAGATTTACGTAGGTGTTCATAGTACAGTATTCTGCTGCTTAAGCAATCTTAGATCTTGCTTACAATTAAGTAAAAAAAAGTGGGGAAATAATGGCAAATTCCAATAGAAACAACATTCACACTAAAATTCTTCAGCTAAGAAGAAGGGAGAGTTTATGGCACATTAGGGAATCTCATTTTGTTGAAATGGTTTTGTTCAGCATATATTATTCAGGGGTTTTGGAGACTACTTTTTGTATTAGGAAAGCATTAAATTGAGAAGTGTTTTATGCGTTTTATTCTGTATGAAGTATTTCCCTCCTAGATATTCCAGTCATGACTATGTGTGATACACTGCCATCTCTTTTAAAAATCAGAAGCAACTAAGCAACTCCCTTAAAAAAATCCAAAACAACAAACCGCTGCCCCCCCCGCCCCCTAATTTTGTTTTACTTTAAAATGTATATGGTTTATTCCTTTCAAAATGTGTGTGCATACTCATATATACCCAGACCATACCCTACACAATTGCATATACGTATGCGCAGAAGCACATGCATTAACAGATCGTGAAACAGCTGCACTCAGGTAAAGCCTGTATCTAAATTATCTTTCGGTAGCAGCCACTCTGTTTTTGTCGGATTTCTGGAACTGCTGGTTAGGTATCATGGAATAATCTATCACTTGGTAAGTGATACCATCATTATTTATAACGTAAACATACACTCCTCCCTTTGTGGTCTTTTAACATGTGCTACTTGAAAGATGGAACTTGTGGAGAAGAGTTTCCTCGGTAAAAGTATTTCCTTAATGCTGTTAAAAGTCTCTCCCTCAAAATCTTAACCTTATAGAGTTTTCAGAGCTTGGTATAATGCTGAATTTATCATTGTTTGCTAATGACTAGGAACTTAAAAACTAGTATTTACCTATTTTAGAGCACTGATGCGTATTTTGCAATGTAAAAATCTAATGCTCTTCGGGAAAGTTTGGTATTAATAAACCTTTTCAGAGCAAAGGATAATTTTGCTGGAAGTATGTATGTATGTGTAAATCGTATGGGATATAAGCTATACTTCATTTTTCTGTCTTCCCCCAGCCAGTCTCTCTCCTCTAGGCCCTCCTATTTCTCTGTCACTAAATTCTTAACTTTGAATTTTCTGCATACAGTGCTCTCGTGATCCTGGTGAGGATTCAGTACAAGTAACTAATGAAACTTGTCTGTCAAATACTTACAAAAGTCTTACTTAGGTGCAGGGAATGAGTTCATAAAGGGAGCTATATTTGAGCATCTGACCCTCTTGAGGAGCTGACAGAAGACTTCTAGCAGAGAGTAGCAAAGCCTAAACGCTACGAGTGGAAACCTTAAATCACAGCACTGCAGAATATAGATGCAGAACTGGGACGCTGGCTTAGGTGGTGCTACGGTGAGGATCTTGCGATGAATGCAGCTCTTAGTTACCAGTTCAAGGAACCATGAGTACTTCCTTTGTCCTCTTCTAATATAAATGGCGAGGAGGGGATTGATAAAGGATTAAGATACAGTAAATAGTGTCTAGAACCTGATGTCCTTTTCTAAATGTATGAAAAGTATCTAGGATGATAATCGCTACATGCTTATGAAGGGATTTATTTTTATCACTTTGGATTGCTTTATGTAACTCGTAGGTAGCGTTTCAGACTTGCAGAAAGAATTACGTGGTGCTTGTCTCCTGGAGGACCAAATACATACAAGACAAGCAGCATGCTGTTGAGGCTTGCATTTTGTCCCTGGATTGGATTGCCTGCCTGAAGTCTGTTAGCAAGGCCAACGCTGGGATGTTTCACTTTATTTTTGTATTCACTACGGCTGAGGATTCTGCAAATCCTTTCAAGTAGAGAAAAAGAAACTTAATTTTAGAGTAGGCTTAGTTTTGATGACTTGAGTACCAGAATTCACTCAGTTTCCTCAGTTGTTTCCTCGGCTTGTTTACTAGCTTGAATAAAATGTCTCTATATGGGAATGAGTTTTTGCTCTGGTGCTTGGTCCCAGACTAGCGGAAACAGGGGAACAGGGTTTGGCTCAATCCCTATCTTACAACTCACCAAACTAAATTTGGCTAAGAATTTCAAATTCAGACTGGTAACACTGAATCACTGAAAATGCAGCTTTTCTGCAGATGCATCATATACCCACTTTATTCAGATTTCTTTATCGAATAAAAGTCCTGTTCCCTTAGCTGACCTGACTTGGTCTTAGAGTTACCTTTATGAGGAGAGGGTTAGTGGTAAAATATTTCACTCATTCATGTGCAAAAAACCTCAAACCAACAATCAACTCAAAAAAAACCCAACCAACTGAAAAAAAACTTGTGTAATTAAGTCCCCTGTTCAGTGAATTTCCTGTGACTTTTGGAGGCAGAGTTAGAACCATCAAATTTTATTTGATTAAACCAAATTTGACGTTGTCCTCTATGACTTCTCAAAGTAGATAATAGTGAAAGACTGAATTTGCAGGAAAACAGATTCTATTAATAGCTCGAATTTAGGAATTGCAGAAGGTCAAGGAATTGAAGAATTCAGAGGCATTTCAGTTTGCATTTTGCATAAATTCCTATTTATTTTATAATATTATTAACTTTGACAGCATATTTGTTCATTTTAGACACTGGGAAAAACTCTAAGGCACCTCAGTGTTTTGAAATAAATCGCTATAAATTTTATTTACTAAGACCATGAACAATTAGATACGTAGTTGAAAAGAGAAGCCTCAGGTTTTTCAGGAATTTATTAGCATTGGAAAGACTTTTTTTTTTCTTTTTCTTTTTTTTTTTTTTAAATTTACTTATTTTCTAAAGAATCTTTTGCTGAAAGTCCTAAAGAAAATCCACAATTATCTTTGAAATTTGCTGGTAGTTATTGCAAGAATGATAAAGGTCTGCTTATATCATGACTGCCCTTTTATTTGATGTTGAGTACCTATTGGCATAGACCCCAGACAGTGCCTGAAACTCCACATGTGAAACCAAATAACTACTCCTGATAGGGATAACATATCAGCACTAGGACACTGATAGTGGTAATTCTCTGTGTCATTTAGATAGTAGATAACAGCACTACAGCAACTAATAAATGATTAGCCGAAGTCATGCAATGAGGCACATATGTGTTTTCCTAGTTAGGTATGTGAGCATTACAGTTAATTTTTATTTATGCAGGCCTGTAATGTAGACAATGATTTCAGATAATGGATTTAGAGAGACAGGAAGAGAAGAATATTTTTTCAGCTCACTGCTAAAGATACCCTTCTTTTTCCTCCAGTATTTCAGAGGATGTGGAGAGAATAGGAAAGCTCTACAATCTTACAGAGAGGTTCCTGGGTAAGACAGGAGTATGTATACCCCCCTCCTCAGTCTGTTGTGAGTTTCCAGGCATCCCCATGGTCATAGGATGCTCTCTCTTCTTATGCTCCTTCCAAACCTGAGTTGGAGGGCAGGGGGAAGGAAATGTCTGTCTTGTCTTCCTGCTTTCACTAAGCTTCTGGAGACAGGGAAATACCCAAGGAACGGGATTAAAGCTCTCCCCTCTCTGTGAAACCTTCTCATTCTTCTGTAAATCTGTGTCTGATTATGGTTAATGAAGATATAGTAAACGATTATATGTCTTAATCCAATCTCTTATCTGTTAAAGATCAAGATGCGCCTCAGGATGCTGGTTGATTATCCCACATCTGTCTGTGATGGAGGTCTTGCAGCTGGCTCTTGAGCAGCTGGGCTGTGCAGCTGTCAAGCAATAGTGCCTCAACTCTGATTTAATATGGCAATTTCTGTCTTCCTCAGTTCCAGTTTTACCTTCCTTTGTGAACTGATTTTCATTTAATTCTGAAATGATGAGCAAAACCATATATAAAATATTCATCATGCTTTCTTTAATGCAGCCAGATGTACTTCCTTAATGAAAGCACCGAGCCCGCGGTAATGAATTTATTAACAAGATAGAAAATCAATCCCTTTGCTGCACAAACTACCTATTTGCATACACTTGGAGGATCGAAACTGAGAATTTTGTATGCATTTTGCTCCCTGTTAAATGATTTGTTTTGCTGATAGTCACTGATTTTTGCTATGAATTTGAATGAGTTTATAGGAGGTGAGTGGTAAAAGATGCATGATAAAACTTGAAATTAAGCCAGGAAGTGATGTTTTTAACAAGGGGTATTACCTTCATACCATTTTAAAAATACATATATTCTCCTAAAATGTAGCCTAGTAGGGCTTCAGCAATGCAGTCTGAAAGTCTGTCTGTATTTGATGAAAAACAGAATATCCTGTAGGAGACGTAGAAAAATTGCAATGAAAGAAGCGACGTGGAAGAAAAAGCAGATTCAAACAATTCTTGCAGCCACCCACACTGTCACAACAAATCTTCAGGAGGAAAAAACAGGTTTGGAATTAATGTGATTTTGCTCAAACCTTGAAAAAAAGACCTATGGGTCATATTGTAAGGGCTGTGTAGATCCTCATGGGCCCATCAGTGATGCCTTTACCTGTGCTGAGTGGTACCTTTCTCCCCGCTAAAGTTACTGAGACTGCTTTGCAGTGCTATTCAATACGTTTATAAGTATTAAAGTCATACTTTTGGCTGCAGAGGTGGCTTTTGGCAGAAACGCTGCTTTTTGAACTTTGAGGGGAGCGACGTGTAAAAATGGTGTGCTTAGACCAAGCCACCCAAAAGTCCAATTACAGCTGAAGCAGAGGGGAGCAGTCAGACCAGACTGTATAATCGCTTCTTACGCATCTTTTTGGCTGCTGGAAATGTGATCAGCCACCATAAATCCCATTTTATATAAAGATAATAAGTAGAACTCATTACAGCTTTTTGGCTGTTTATGTTTCGCTGCTGGCTATCGATACGTGACAAGGCAACATTAATCTTGTTTCTCTGGCAGCTGGTAGAAGAAAACCGCACATGGGCATCCAGAGGCTGCAGAGGAAGCAGAGAAATACACACATTGGAAAAGGTGGAGAGGTCAAGTTTAGCATTCAAACCCTGCTCATGACTAACTTAAAATATTACCCTTCAGCTGCTAAAGGCTGGATTTCAGCAGCAAATTTGACTAGACGGACCACACAATGAAATCATCAGCGCTGAGACCCACCAGCTTGAAAAAACAACAACCCCTGGTGTTAAGACAAATGCTTTGAAGAGTGGTTGATATTAATCAGGTGGTGCTACTGGTTTGGAGCTCGTTAGTCATTCTGTATGAAGAAAAATGCTGATAAAGGACATAATAACATTGTAGAGCCAAGGCAGTTTTGTAACATAAGAAGCCACAGATCTGAATCCTACTTAGAGGGAATTGGTCAGGGTCCATTTCAAAATTCCTTAAGCCAAATTCATCTCTGGGCTAACTCCTTTGAAGTCATGGGGGTTACACAAGGAATTAATTTGGCCCTTCGGCTCTGTGCTTCAGCAGAGATCTGACTGGCGATCCTGCTTGCCGTGTTGCACGTTCATCGTTTCAATGCAGTTTCCTCAGAGAATCTCCCAAGAGAGCCCATCGCGTTCCCAGCATGGACAGCCCTTGTCTTCCCCACCCTCTCTTCCCATCTGTTTCTTAATTGCTATATTAACAGCTGAACAGTTTTACTTTTCAACTATCACATACTATGAAAATATGCCCTTTTTTTTTTTGTTTTGAATGTTTGCTTACAACTATATTTGGTAACCCAAATTGAAATTCTAACATGTTGAAGTTGGGAATGGCTTTGACTCACTTAGAGAAGTTAAAATTTGATGTGCCTGGCTGTGCTTGCCCTGCAGGCACAGCTGAATCCTGGTAACGCAGGGATTGGATCCAGAGTGGCTTTACTCTGATGAAAGTGCAGTGTCTGTTTCTGTCCTTTTCTTTGTCATAGCAAACAGTGTTTGTCCAGCCATGTGGTGAGCTGGGCCAGGGAAGCAAAGCAATTGAAAATTCATTGAATCACAGAATGGTTTGGGTTGGAAGGGACCTTTAAAGATCGTCTAGTCCAACCCCCCTGCAAGAAGCAGGGACATCTCCAACCAGATCAGGTTGCTCAGAGCCCCTTCCAACCTGGCCTTGAATGTTTCCAGGGATGGGGCATCCACCACCTCTCTGGGCAACCTGTTCCAGTGTTCCATCACCCTCATTGTAAAAAATGTTTTCCTCTTTTAGTTTAAAACCATTACTTTTTGTCCTATTGCAACAAGCCCTGCTAAAGAGTTTCTCTTCATCTTTCTTATAAGCCCACTTGAGGTACTGGAAGGCTGCTATAAGGTCTTCTTGGAGCCTCCTCTTCTCCAGGCTGAACAGCCCCAACTCTCTCAGCCTTTTCTCACAGGAGGGGAAATTTCTACCCAGAGATGGTCCAGCAAAGCCAGAGGTGCTTGTCTGGTGAAGCTGTGGAGTCTCAAGGGAGAGGCTGTCTTCAGGGATTCCTGTTTTGCGTTCCTGTGGGTGATAACACCTAAGTCCCACTTCAGAGATCTGTATCCATTAAGCAGTACTCTAGTGACCTGTATGGGTGTTAATGGATGTCCAGGGATACGTCTGTGCCCATGGATGTGTGCACAGTGCTGAACCCTGGCTAGGCTCTGTAGCTCCACAAAGGTACCCAAGTGAACGTGCCCTTGGAAGCGTTAGCAGAGCTTGTGTCTAGCACGCTTCTCCTCGGAGATGGTCAGATGTCTCTGATGAGCAAGCATCATTGATTATCTGAAGGATTTTTCTGTATGTGAAGAAAAGTGATGTAAACTGGAAAGAGAACAGGACTAGTGTCTAGCATTTCTATTCAAATACTCCAAGAGGTTCAAAACATGCAACATATGTAACAGTATAATCCTGTCCTCCTCTGCCCAGCTTCTGAGCACTGGTGGTGGCAGCAGCAGTGCTTGCAAGGCCGCAGCGCTGCAAAAATGTCAGGATGCATTTGTCTGGATTGTGTGAAACCTCTAGCGTTTTGTTCCACTTCTGCTTTTCCTGTGGTTTGACGCTGTGCAGTTCCACACTCAGGGTTACTGGCATTTGCCGAACCCCTCTCGAGCAAATAGGATCAAATGAATTTTGGGAGATGCATTGGGACCTTGAAGGGATGATGGTAAGAAATCTAGTCAAGTTTTAATTTAGAATATTCAGGTTGCAAGTTGTCTCCAGTCCCCATTGCTGCTGTTTACCTCAGTAGGCACTTGCTTCCAACAAAATTATAGGTATTTTTGCTGATGTTGGGGGAGAAAAAAAAAAGCAGAAATGACATATGAAATGGTGGTTATGAAAGCACATATACAAAATCCTCTCTTGGATACAAAATACACCAAATGATCTGGTTCAAGTAGGGAAAATAGCTTTTATTTATAATATAATCCTTCTTGGTTCTTACTACTTGGAAGGTAAAGAAACATTTCAATAAGAAATGAGAGTATGTTTGTGTTGATAAAACATCAGTGATGGGGAAAAACACAGGCTGAAGGAGAGGACTGTGGCCTGCCATGGTCTAGCATGGCAAATTTCCATTGATGTTTAAGGACCCAAATGAATTTGGGTTTTCAGAAGTAAAACATGAGTGAGCAACATCTAAAGTGAAGTCGGGACCTGGAGTTGTTTGGGCTCTTATAGAGCTGGCTAGAAATCCTCTGGCAAGTTTGTGTGCTGTATTTCTGAGGAATTTACAGAAAGAAATTGAGTTAATTAAATGTGTTGTCAGTAGGTATAGCAAGTATTTTGAAAGCAGAGAACAACCATTAAAAGTCATAATAAAATGCTCTCCGAGAAGAGGTTTTGAGGAGGACAGTTCAGTTGTCATGGTTGACAAATGGCTCCTCACAGTGCTGGCTCTTGGACCTTGTTTTTCCAGTGCTGCTCAAAGACCTGGACTCAATGGACCTGTTCTCAGAGGAGCTGAGCAGGCTGTGGGTCATTGAGTGCTGCCCACTGAACGCTGAGCACTTGCAAATATGACCATCGTTGACTGCACCAGTGTTTGCTGAGGTTTCACCATGTCTTGGGGTCAGACACTTATATCTGTGCCAAGGCATGGGCTCTGCAGTCTTTGCTTTCCAGGTAGGAGCTGGTGTCCCCCCGTTCATAAGTAAGCTATGCAGACAGCAGCATTCCTTACATTGTATGAGGAATTAGTGCGTTCTCCCTTACTGCTTCAGGATAAATGCATACCCCAGATTCGTGTTGCAGCAGGTATTAAAAACATCATATTAAGTCCCCAGAAGAGCGTTTATTAAGCACATTTGCACGTTGTCTTTTGAAGAGGGTGTGAAAGTTGAGTTAAAGGCTTACGTCCTCAGATTTTTCTTTATAGGAAAACCCACTTTGGTTTACTTTTAAAGGGGAGCAAAAACTGAAGCCTCCTGTTGCTTGGCTCTGATTTTAGTGTTCCTAGCGTGGTTTGTCAAGCTTTGTGAGGAAGTTAGGCTAAGTTGCTCTGATTTCATTTTGCATGCATGCTTTGTGGAATATTTTTTATTTATATTTTATTAGGCAAATGATAGCAGGAATTTGAGTGTGAAGTAAAACTGGATAAGTGAATATAACTTTCACCAGCCTAATGGTGAAGAGAAAATAATTGTTTTTACCTAAGATAGATGTGGATGGAAGTGTAATTTAGTGGAACGGATGTATTCAAACCTATGAATATTGGACTGAGACTCAGTGGACCAGGATTAACGTTCATGAAATGTTTCCCTCACTGTGTCTCATTTCAAATTGTACAGGTACAATGTCTTTCCCTGAGAAGTGTTTTAATATGTATTGCTTTCCTTTCTGGGTAACAATATTTTTAGCAAGTCAAAATTTGTACTTCTTGAGAAAAAATAAGGAATAAAGGCAATAAGAACTGAATTAAGAAATGAATACTTAATTAACCGTATAGAAGCCAAAGCTGGAGAAGCTCAGGGGGATGCAGCCCTGTGCGTTCCCTGCCAGGGGAAATGTTCAGAAATTTATTTAGGGGAGCCTTTTTCTTCATATTCTGCTCTCTTGCCTTATATGGCTCTTTTGCAACTATATGCTAGATTGAAGAGTTAGACTATACTTTGGTTGTAACCGAAAAGGAATGGCTTCTTATCTTTTCTGCTGTTCTGTATCTTGCTGAGGTTTTTTTTTTTTTTTTTGGAGAAGCTATTAATCTTCTTTCTCTGCTCTTTTTATTTTCCTCCACACTTGTACAATGGCTTTTCCTGGACCCAGTTTCATGTTTAGCTGCTGACACACAATCCCTGCCTGCCTCAGTGAGAGTTGTGTGAGGCCAGATAGAGTGCTGAACTGTACATGCTCTTTATTTCTTTGGTTTTGAGGGGTTTTACAGTCTTTTTTTTTTTTTTTTTTTTTTTTTTTTTTTTTTTTACTGTAGAACTAAGAACCTTTTTGTCATAAATTGTGTTTATATATTTTTAATAAATGTTTTGACTGTTCTGACTTAAACTAAAGCTTTGGGGATGTTCGTAAGAGATGTCTTTTAAGAGAGCAGGAGTTTCAAAACTATACTTTAGTATAATATACTGTATAATACATTAATAAATTATAGTTTGCTATAGCTTAGTATAACTCCTGTAGTTGCCAAAACCTAATGCTAATATATAATCAATGGCATAGTAACTCTTCTAACGATTAAAAAAACAAGAGAGAAAATGCTGAAAGTAATTTTGCAAAATTGCACACTGCAATTACTAGTTTTTGTGTTCAATATGACATTTGATGAAAATATCATTCCTGAATAATTCTGACTGGGTTGTTTACGTTTTATTTTAGTAATTTAGATATATAATTTAACAAGAGATTACATTTAAGATGTAACTAAAGCAACTAAATCTTGTGATATGTTTTTAGAAAGTTTTTTTTTTCCAAGTTGCCGTTATTGTTATATTTATCTATTGACAGGTAAAATGTCAGGAGATTAATTTCCTGTCATTATGAGGTAAAGTCTGGTGCGACTTTACCTTACCTGAATTGAAAAGAAGACCATTCCATACTGCTCCAGGTCCAAATTCAGAAAGAAGGGATTTTTTTTTTTTTCAAATTCTAAGTACGGCTCATCCCTCTTAAAGAAAATATTTTTATTCCTATATTATATTGCATTATTTTTTTCTCTTTTATTTCCCTCCCTTCTCTCTAGAAATAGTTATTACTCCTGGGAAGGGTTGTTGCCATAGTAATTTTGAAGTCTCTTCATTCAAGGTGGCTTTTGCCCCTGCAGAAACCTTCTGAGAGAAATCCATCTCCTAAATTTTATATCTTCTGAAGCCCTTATACACCTTTTCAGTATGTATCCATCATCTTCCAAGGTCTTTCTGTAGTATACTCCAAAGCCTGGCCTAATTGGTCAAGTCTGTCCCTGTACTGAAAAAAAAAAAATAAGAAAACAAGCAAACAAAAACCCCCTCTTTGACCTACAAACAAAGGTTAGAAATAGAAATAATCCTGATGGGCTCTGGGGTCCTGTCTCAGTTGCCTTCAACCCTCCCCGTGCTACGGGACAACCACCTTTCCACCTGCGGCTGCCTCCAGGTACAAGTGGGGAATACATCCTGGGGAACATTGCCCTGCAAACTGTAGGGAAAACTGTGGGCCAAGCAGATGTCCAGCATTGACAGCTGCACCTCGATTTCTTTGCTGATTTTAGAAATGGGCATTTTGTTCTTTGTCAGTTATATTCAGTCCTGTTGTAAAGTCGTGGAGGATCCGTGCTAGGATCTGTCCAGTGCGCATTGCTGGGAGGGAAATAGGAAAGGAATCTGTACAAAGCCAAACTCAGTGGATCGGGTTCATCTCCAGTCTCCCCCATAGCAAGGAGATCCATGGGATAGATGCCAGTGTGGGTTCAGAAATCGAGTCACTGGACATGCTAGCTTCCCCTGACATTGCCGCCCAATAGCACATGTCGCTGTGTCCATCTGCTGCTGCTTTCACTTGGCTTTGGTTTTGTCTCGAGGGGAAAGGTGATGCTTACAAGAAAGCCTGTCTTGAACTAGGATGAATAAAAGTCACTCAGTACCTTTCACGAGTCTGGCTGCAAAAAGGATTTTGGCTGTAGGAGTTAGAAGTATCCCTGAGCTTTCTGAAAACAAATGTGGTTTATAGGTTCTACAGACCCTCTTCATCCAGCAGAACCTCAACTGAGAGTTTGCACAGAGATGCAGAAGTGGACCATGGTTACGGCCATAAGTAACTGGATCCAGTCCATGGTCTTCGCGTCAGTGGGCCTTATTAAACATTTATGTGCATCTGTGAAAATTCCCAATAGTAATTGCTCATTCTAACCAATGTCTAAATATTTCAGACAGAACAAGTAATAAATGAGGCTGAGGAACCAGTACTGACTAACAAGATAAGGGTTAGGTTGCCTGTGCTTGGTGATGAGTGAGTTACGATTCATAGGGTGGTGAGACTGGCTTACTGGTGCGGCATGAAATTGCTGCTAAATGAAGAAAAGAACCTTTAAAACAATGTTGTTGTAGATAATCAGTGACCAAACAGCTTTCATGTATAAAGACTTTTTCATATTATTGTGCTGCAAAACAAGACCTATTTATTAGACCACTGATTTTGGATGGAGGCAGTTTAGAAATAAACTCAGCTGAACAGAAAATGAATTAAGAAATATGTTGATTCATTGGAAAAAGTTGAATAATTTGATCTGGCTGAGCTGGTAGGCTGGCACTATGTTATGAGAATATTCTGGAGAAGAGAAATAATTTGTAGGTATGTTCACTTCCCTGTTTTTTTCCCCCTCTCTTGTAATAGAATGAACAGCAGTTATTATAGAAACATTGTAATGTAATACATATCCATCTAGTACACATTTCACTGTCACAAATAACATGTTGCAGACACTTTCTGTGTGTGGACATAGAAGTAAATGATAATGATTTTCAAATATAAATTTTATTTTCAAAGTTGAATTCCACTAAGAAGCAAATTTGGTAAAGATTGAACCAAAATAATACATAATGCATATCTGTATACACTCAGCAGATGACTGTAAAACCCTACAAAACCGAAGAAACCGAGAGTGTGTACTGTTCAGCACCATGCTCAGCCTTGCACAGCTCTCACCGAGGTGGGCAGGTCGTGGTGCTCTGCCAAGTGGTCGCCCAAGACCTGTTAAGTACGTTGCTCTCTAGTAATTTTAAGTTTCAGTGGTCATCTGTTTAAAGCCTTTTAGTGTTCCATAAGCCTTAGAGTTGCATGGATTTTCTTCACTTCGGCCCATTCTTGACAGGGTTTAATTATTCTTTCATTGCCAGGGTTTGGAAAGTTTCTGATGAGTGAGATATAAGCCAAAGTAGAATTTTGTCATCTTGACAAGGGGGAAGGTGGAAGCTTCCCAGCATTTGCAAAAAAAAAAAATTAGTGTCCACAAACAGGTAGTACTTTGATTTTGCATTTTACTTGCAAGGCCACAGAAAGCCCTAGGCCATTTGCCAGTTCTGCCTCAGAGGAAAGAGCAGTATTTACTCTTTTCTCCATTAGGTACCTAAATGCTCCTTAAGTGTCTCCCAGCCACAGCTAAGCCAGGCATCCAAACACATCTTTTATTTTTTCATTATGTTTTTTTCCCTACTTTTTTTTTTCCCCTGCAGGAGAGGGGATCAGGAGGAGGTACTCCACACAAGGATTTCTGTTTTCAAAAATGAGACTAAGGTGAATATGAGAGAGGGGAAAAAAAAATAATGTCAGAGGTGCAGATGTACTCATTGTATTCTATATGACTTCAGCTTTGAGGCTCTTCTGTATCTAGGTGGTTTCTGTATGCTGGGGTGGGCATGAAGGAAAAAAAAAAAAAAACATTATTTGGAGGAAGATTTGTTAAATCCTGAGCAAAATGGGAGTGCAATTTTGTGATGTCTTTGTTTATGGTTTTATGACTGTAGGTGTGAAAGTAGTGATCGAAGTGCTCTGCACTGAGATGAGTAATGAGGATGTGGAGTGCAAGCTTCTCCGCGATGCAGTCTGTGTGCCGAATTGGGTCCAGGGGCTAATATCAGCCACCATGACATTTTCTTCTCTCCACACTTCTGGGTTTTTTTTAAATATTTCTCTGTAGCAAGCACTTAGAAACTTCTTGCAAGATAAATGAACTGTGATGGCAAAGGGAAGCTGAATGCTTTCCAGGATTTAAAGAAGAGATGTAGTATTTCAGATTTAAAGAGCACTTTCTGAGAGAGAAAAAAATGTGTGTTGTGAAAGGTTGTTGACTAAAATACTTCACATGTGTTGCTCCTGTATTGCCTAAAAGCCAGGTGGAAGGATTTTGTTCAATTTGCAGAAGAAACCAGCAGGGTTTTAATGTAGAGCTCTGCATAGGCACAAAATTTGCAGTATATTGCCTAGAGGGCTAGGTCTGCAGAGGTTATTTGGAGGATGGAAACAACAAATAGATCCATTTTAAATGTTTGTGTACTGGCTTTAGAATAGTGAGTGATGGGATGGAAAAATCCCATTTGCCCTTATTTAAAAAACAGCACCGAGTTCTGCCCGCTCTCTGGTGATGGGGGTGGTAAAATCAGTGCCCTTGGAATGGCAGCCCTTGCTGTCCTCCAGATTTCCTCTGTGATTTGTAACTGCTGAACTCCTCATTACCTTGCACGTCCGTCTAATGCTTTGCTGACTTGCAAAATTGTTTGCTACTTGTGATTTGCGAAGGAACCTGAGTTCTGGAGTTGTGCTGACACAGTGATTTTTCTCAGAATTACTGCAAGAGCACAGCAGGCCAAACAGGACAGCATCCAGGTAACCTTGTGCTGCTTCCAAAAGCAATGCTGTTAGAAAAGCTGAGGGAAGCACTCTCTGTGAAATGGAAAAGGACATTGGGAATATGTAAAAGTGATTAAACGCAAAAATAAGAGCATATCGCTGAAAGAATCTCTTGTTTTATTTTCAGCACGTGCAGTGGTAAAAGTGCTTGTCATTTACGCTCAAAGCAGCAGCAGAATAGACAGTTGTTATTAGGCTGAATTACTTCTTTTTGGCTTCCTTTGCTCCTCTCAGGGTCGAAGCATCCGGGGAGAACGTAGCACAGGAATCGAAGGTAGATGCCTGTTCCGCTTACACCCTCACCTCCCTTTTTCAAACCCACTGTCCATCCTCTCCCACCCCGTCGACGGGAACTCACTCTCATAGAAGTACATCGTGCTGTCATCTCTCTGGGTGAAACGCTGACAGATTCTGTGGCTGGTGCATGGGTAGCGATTTAAGGCAATTAAGGATTTCTCATTGTTTTAATGGGGGCAGCTTTAATCATGTGGCTGACTTGCAGTGAGAAATCCTTACTTCAGTCAATGTGGATTTTGCTGTCAGAAAAATCAAGTCTTCCTGACCGTGGCAAAACAACAGTCTGGTTCCGACGGACCTCATTGGGAAAGCAGAAGAGGACAGTGAACACTGTTTGCCTCAGTGAATTTTCCAGTTCATTAGAAGGATGAAAGGAGATGGATTGAATTCATGGCTTGTTTTAAACTGGTGCAGAATCTTTCCCTTTCCTGATGTTTTTTTAAATTATTTAAAATTATCATATTCATTTTAAAAGTAGTAGTATTACTGTGTGCAGGTAAAAAAGTGAGACCTGTTCAAAACTATTTTCTGGAATATGTAGAGACCTGAGATCATAAAAGTGAGACCAGGAGTGTTAGATGATCATTTGAAATTTCACAGCAGCATAGTTTTGTTTCTACATATTGATTTAATTATTTTATAATTTTGAATGTTTGAGGGTCAGTTTCCTTAATTGCAAACTTTAGAAAATTGGAGCAAAGAAGTTAACAAAGACAAGGCTAAAAAAATAAATAAAACAGAACCACTGATGGTAATCTGTCACATTGTGTGACAGATTTCTACTGATAAACCAGAACAGGGGACTGTGAATGCCAACAGATTGTTACCGCAAATAATAATATGCAACATATGTCTGTGGCTAACAGCATGACTTAGATGCCATGGGAGGTTGTGGTACATGTTTACTGTAAAGAAGGCAGTCATGGCTAGTACGAACACAGAAACCAGAAACTTTCTCGATGCTGAACTTCCAATCCCAAGAACACTTGGATCTGGTTTTGAATCAGGTCTAAAAAGGATAAGGTTGATCTTCTATTCCTGATGTAGCTGCAAGTCTTCTATGATAGTGAACCATCTCTTGAAACTCTTTGATCGTTTCATGATTTGACCTCCAAAACGTAGCCATTCTTTGTTAGCTTTTACTGCATCACACGTATTTTTCAAGCAAAAGATTACGGTGCATTCTAGAAATGTTGTGAACTCCATATGTGTGTGCCTGGCCATGAAAAACCATCTGTAACTTAATTCTTCAGTATTTCATGCTCCTGCTATAGAGATAATGGAAGCTGAATCTGTTTATTTTAGAATAGATTCTCCAGTTATTCCATGGAAATATGAAATTATTTTAATCGTCAGAAGGTTTTGAAATGTTTCTGTAAGCAGCTGTTGAACAGATGGTAGAATATTAAACAATATATTTCAACATACAGATATTTTCTGTGGGTTCTGTTGTTCAACAGTTTACAAGTACTTGTGTTTAAAGAATTTGTTGTGACTTCTGGTCTGACAACTTTCCTCATGCTGGTGTTTGCTAAAAGATGATTCACTAATTGATTTCTGATAAGTCTTTTCTTGATGTGACTGTGTTTTTCAGAAAAAAAAATACACTGGTTTTAATGCTTTAGATGTAGTAAGCAGGGAGCCTTGAAAACCTACTACCAGCCCAGGATTATGGCTTGTAGTGCCCTAGAAAAAAACAAATTTGCTCTTATTATTGGATTTCTTGGAAGATACAGTCCTACATTCAGAAAAATGAATGCCCTCCTTGTGTCCTGCTGACTTAGTGCAGGCATACAAGCCTGAAGAGGCAGTTATGGATGTTTTCTGAGCAGCTGTGTCGCTGTTGAATATGACAGCATTCTTACAGTGTAGCAGTTTTCTTGAGATGAGTTGGAAAACTTCAAAGCCATTTCATCTTCAGTAGAATAACATCTGTATTTAACCATGCCTCTCTGCGTAAGCCCAGTCTTGGATTATGATGTCTGTCCATGGCTCAGAAAAGCTGTATTTCGGAATCTCCGTTAGTGTCTGAACCGCATCTGGTTCCAAATAGTTTCATGTTTTTGCTGGAGAATGGAGAAATCGTGGTGGAAACCACAGAGCCGGTTGGGATATGAGAAGTAGGATGTGTCAAGTTTTGGAATTTAGTTTCCTCTGAGTCAGTCTTTTGAGGTTAATAAGCACTCAGGCTGTTTCTGTGGGATAGCTTTCTAATCCTTCCTTCTGTACTCTTTGTTGACCACAGGAAAATATTGCCTGGAAATAAGGGAAAAAAAAAATTATTACCAACTAATTGTACAGTTAGGATACATCTAAGGATGCAGTAAGTGGTCATTTTGATGCTATTTTCATAATTTATAGGCTATTTTCCCATTATTTATTTATTTATCTAAGAATGATGCTAAGTAGCCTGGGTTTTTTATTGCTAGACTGTGGTGTTATTTTCACCAATGTTTCAAATTTAGAGATTAGCACTTATATTGGCATAAGATGTATAAATTCATAAAGATGAGTACAGAACATTGATATACTAGGTGGATGATTTAACCATTTAAAAAACCCCTTTATCTGTATTCCTCAGAAGGAACTTTTCAAACAGTTTTATATGAGTGGCAGTCCAGTAGCTGGAGAGACCTATCTATTTTAGCTAAAAATGACTTTGAAAGGCTAACATTACTGAAAACAAATTAAAATCAAGGATGATTTTAACATGAAAGCCAATTTTCAGCTCTTGGTAATTTGACATTGATAGAATTGAAGGGCTTTTGGAAGGGATGGCAGCCCTTTTTGCCTCTGAAATTCCTCTCCCTGTGAACTTCTCTGGTTTTGGCTTTGTGATGAATTTGCTGATCATCAGAGTCAGTCACAGGACAGCTGCCACACCGCCCCTCTGATTTGATTTATGTTAATATATTGCATTAGGAAAAGAAGAAAGTCAAAGTGATTGCAAGGTCTTTCAAAGACGTAATTGCAGGAAGGAAAGACCAATTTTGCACCTCAAATGTACATGAAGAAGAAAAGCTAATGCAGACCAAGGCCGCGTAGAAGGGAGGACACTTTAGAAGCTGTGGAAGACATGCCTAAGTCTGATGTATGGGAGGTAACATTAGATTTATAGACTGCAAGGAAACAGTAATAGATGTTCGTGTTTAAGTTGCAACTTGAGATTTTTCTGCTTATTTTCTGTAGGGTGCTGGCAAAATAAGTATTTTACACACATACTTGTCTCAAATTGTTTTACTTTATTCTCCTGTGGGTCTCAGAGTAGATACTTGAATTGAGCGAACTATTTGGCCCCTGAAGCTATTCTATGACAGACTGCTAACATATCTGCTAATCTGAAATACAGTAAGCATATAACTGAAGTGTTTATTGGCATTACAAATATGTTCTTGAATCTTTTTTTGGAAAGAATAACCCTTGGGTGATTGCAGTCTTTGTTTCTCTAAGGTTTTTGCTTTCCTTTTCTTTCCCTTTCTTTCTTCCCCTCAAGATGCCTTACAGTAAGGATCTATATGAATTACCGCTTTGGCAGTGACTTGCCACTTGTTCATCTTCACAGAATTGCATAGACATGGCAAAAAAATTATTCAACTCCTACCAAGAGGATTTTTAAGGAAACTTTTGGTCCTGGATTGCTCTCCAACCCTCTCAGACATTAGAGGAGAGCGCAGTACGTTCCCTTGCTCCATCTCCTGTTGTGACTAGCGTCCTGGGTGGGAGCCTTGCTGCTCTGCATCCATGGCCGCATTGCTGCGTATGGCTTTTTGGGATACAGTGTGCATAACAGGGTTGGTAATTGAGAGAGCGTTAACTTAAAGTTCCTAAGATAACTGCTGTCATGGCCTGTTAGGACGTTGGTTTTATGTGGGGCTTTTAGTCACCTTAGGGGATGAATCCTTCAGCTCTTTGTTAATGGACCGTGGCTGTTCGGCTGCAGAGCCCTGCAGGTCTGTGTAATTGCTTCAGCAAGCCGGGCTTTGGCTCAATATTTCGTGTCCTGTATTTCTCGGTAGTGAAAATAGGATTGCCCAACAAGCAGCCAACTTTTACAACACAAGCAGATAGTTTGTGTGCTAGATTTTTGCAGTAATTATACATTTATATGGATTTTGTGAGGTGCTTTTAGCAAGGATTAGAAACTCAAACTTTCAGAGTTTCTCATTGCTCTGCCCATATCTCATCCCCACCGCCCAACTCTTTCGTCCGTCAGTCTCATGTCAGCCAGTTCTTAGCTGGAGTTCCCGTAGTTTAGATCCCAGTGGTAATTTTTATGCACTTTTGAGTATTTTTTCTGGTTCAGAAAGTCTGCCTATATCCTTTTTCACATGAGAACACCAGTGGTCTATTACATTAATTTTTACATTGTAAGGGAATTATATTAACTCTTACTCTTCAGCCTGGGCCGTAGTCCAAGATGGAAAATGAAGCCTCATATCCAGGTATCAGTGCTTGCTCCTGTGTTGTTGGGTTTTTTTTTTCCATGTATTTGCAGCTTGGTCTTTGATCAGATGATACTCAGTATCACGTTTCTAGTACTTGGTCTTCACCTACCATTGTCTTAATTTTTACAGGAACATAAAATTATCGATGTGTCCAGAAGGATATAATTAGCATTTATGTAGGGAAATACGAGTCAGAAAATCACAGAAGGGATGAAATTCGAAGGCACTTCTGGAGGTCATCTGCTCCGAACCCCTGCTCAGTCAAGCAGGGCCACCTAGAACTGGTTGCTCAGGACCATGTCCAGATGACTTTTGAGGATCTCCAAGGATAGAGACTACACAACCTCTCTGGATAACCTGGACACTCTCACAGTTTCCTGATGTTCAGATTGAGTCTCTCATGCTTCCATTTGTGCATATTTTCTCTTGTCCTGTTAATGGCACCACTGAAGAGAGCCTGGCTCGTGAAAACTAATTACTTTTCTGGTATTCCATGATTCTCTTGAATCAGTTTCCGTCATTGCTCCAAATACTACGTAGATTATCAGTCTCTTCCTATTACAGTTCAAAATGCTGATTCTGATCTTTACAGTCCTGAGCCACGTAAATTTTTTTTTCTTTTGCTGTGTAGTATCATCACTGAAGCCAACCTTAAATAAGACACCCTTAAATAAGTCCACCTGATTTTGAGGGTAGAGGAGTCTCTGGAAAAAGCTGACATCAACATGGCTGTGTAGCGTCTTAATGTGAGTAATCAAGCCACAGGTGTGTAGTATGGAGTGTGGCATACAGGGAGCTTCATGCTTTGCTTCTGCTTTTGGTGGGTGAAATTGATTCCAGTGTGTAGAGGGTACAATAGCCAAGCTTGGCCTTGGCAGTTCTCAAGTGCCTGCCAAATTACCAGCATGAGTCTCTACTGCTGTAAATCAACTTAGTCTTGATTAAAATTTCACAGGACTTTAATCCTAGGTGTTTAATCAGCTGTTGAAGTATAAAACAAACATTGATGTTATCGTTTTGTCCCACAGATAGGGTCTGTGAGTCTGTGATTTGTCTTAGAGCAAATACGGTAACACCGTACAAAAGGGAAAAATTTTTTACCATGTTTTGTCTGTCACTAAAGATAAATATTATTAAATTATAATCTTTCTGTTAATGTGAAGAATCGGTTGAGAAAAGGAGGTAAGGAAATAATCTCCCTGATCCTATTTTATTATAAGACTTTATTGGATACTGAGAAAAAAAAAAAAAAAAAGTGGACAATGTATCAAAATGTCTAATCAATTGTCTGTCTGGGCTTAATTTTCCTTGCAAGTGAGAACTGCCCAATGTACAACATAAAGAGCTGAAATGAGTTTACTGAATTGGAATCAGTAGATGTCACCTTTTCTGTTCCCGTTCACAAGTCAGTGTGTCTCCCAGCAGCAAAAGAAAAATCTGATTTGTAAAGTCAGCAGCATTCCTTGAACAAGCTCAGTTCTTCATGGTTTTCGTAAGTATTGGTTTTCCTCGAAGATTCAAGTGCCATAAAATTAGTTTAACAATAGCTGAAATGCAATTAGAAAATACACAGGCATGTTCTTCACCTCCTTTCTTCCTTTTATGGTCTTTTTGCAGAACATCTGTGCTCAACTCTTTGACATGGAAGTAAAATGATTTTTTTTTTTTTTTTTTTTT
>WHYT01017491.1:783704-838758 GCA_009806455.1 Tetrax tetrax
GATAAAACTTCTTGCAACAAGACCTATTCCTGCTACAGTAAATGGTAGCACATTGCTGCCCATAGCTGTAAGCTTTTAGCCTACAGCAGGAAACTGGAAATTATTCTTGTTTTAACAGAGGGACTACAAGTGTTCTGTGCTGGGAGACTGGCTTTTGCTTCACAGTAAATAGCAGTTTTCGTGGGGTTGCCTCCCAAGAAAAAGATAATTATCAGTATCAGCAGATAGAAGGGGTAGAGAAGAGAGTGGTTCATCATAGGTGAGTAATGCAAGAAAAGTTGAATCATTTGATGCAGCACACCAGGAAAGACTGAGCAACATGCTGGTGTATAGGTAACTTTTGCATCAGTATCAGTGCTTGCCTGTCTTTTTCTGGATGGACTTTAGAGCCGGCCTAATCATCACATTTGTACTCTTTGAGCTACCACACGCTTTGGATGATGGAAATTATGGTAGCTGTTTCTGAGAAGGATAGTAATGCAGAAAGAGCAGAAATACAAAATTTTTTAATTTTTTTTTTTTTTTTTTTTTTTTTAGTATTAGCTGTAAGTCAGTGGGCTGAGAGTTTCTAAGGAGTCTTGAGAACCAGTGTTTTGTAAGAGCCAGAGGCAGAAAATACAGATACATCCCATACTCTGGTTTTTTTTCTTGTTGTTGTTGTTGATATTTGTTTGGCAAAAAACTGTTTTTAATGCAGTTTAGCTTCTTTTCTTATTCTCAAACTCAAAATCTTCAGGTTCTTATATTTACCTGTATGGCGGTCCTGTCTGATTTTTCGGAGTTTTTTTCTGTTCAGGTATTAGTGTTGTTAGAAAAAAATTTACTGACAGAAATTAACAACATGTGTAATCTACTCAAGTTGGGGTTTGCTGTGGGAATGGAGCCGCCCATTTCTCTACACCAAGCTAAGGTCTGAGAAGTCCTGCCTCTTAGCTGAGGGACTGCTGCTCAGGCAACCCGGAGTGCGTGTGTATAAAGTGATGTTGGCAAAGATGACTCGAGATACACCAACCATTGTTTAGTATTCTTTTTAATTTCTTAAGCTTGTAAGGATGGCTTTTCTTGAGTTTAGAAGTGCAGGAATTTCAGGCACGTTTGTTACTTTCTTTAATGTTTGCGTAAAAATTATCTTAATTCTCTAGAGACAAGAGAAGGAGAATACCTGTAAATCTTGTTATTCAAGAATATTGGTATTATTACTCTGTAGTCTTTAAGGCCATTTGTTCACATAGTTTTAGTGAAGCTGGATCATAAGTGCAAAACATAAATGTGAATCTACTTATGATTATTTTAATTATAATTAGCGACGCCCCCACCAAATTAGAATGCTGTCTGTTACATATCAAGAGGCTTTTTGTGTGTCATTTCCGTTATTTGCATAATGGCAATCTGTATGAACTGCATTTGTTTTCTGCGTGATACCGTCTTTTTCCCCCGTGATTGCAAAGCGACTGTCCATCTCCACCCTGCATCTGTAGTCTCCTTGTTGTCCTGTGTAGCTTCTGAGGAGGGCTGTGAGGGCCGTGTCCCCTTTCTGAGTAATGTGGGGTAATGACACTTGTTTATTGTTTTATCTCCATCTGTGCTGTATAATCTCGTGTGGTGTGTAACGCAAGCACGTTTCAGAGACTCCTTGAAAAACTTGTTATTGTTTGTTTCAACTGTCTAGTGTCACCGAAGAAGGACTTTCTAAACCAGGAATGCATAAAAGCTCAGATCTGAGAAATGTGTGCTCAAATTACCAGGTTTAATAATGTCTCTGGAACACAACACACTGGAGGTCCCACGTCCTGCAGAAGGGACCATGGAAGTTTATCCCACGAGCTGGGTCCAGACTCAGCAGTGCCAAGTTGGACCAAAGGAGATGTCAAATGTACGTGCCTTTCTCTCCCCTCCAATACATCAATCAAAGCATTAGTGAATTCATTACAATATTTGGGCCTGAAGGCAGCAGAGCTGCATGAATGCAGGTATCTCCTCCATTTCCCATTGGAGACATGCCCAAAGTTGGGATTGACAAGCTGGACATGGGCAGCAGCACGCAGGTAGATCTTGCATGGCTCAGCAGATCCAGCGCTGCCCTGGCAGCTGGGGTGTGTAGCACCTGGAGAGAGGCATCAGCCCCAGGAACTGACTCAGCTGCTGCTGAGTTCCTCTCTGTGTGCTCTATCGCTAGCTCGGAAAAGAAAAATGATGTCATTGATACTGCCGTTTAAGCATTTATGATCCGTATCCCAGATCACTTTTTCAAAATCTGACTCTGGCTGTTAAGTCACTTCACTGCCTTTGGAAGTCGTCCTGAAGCCTACAGCCGGATTTTATTATACCACTGGGCTTTGGGAAATCCTGGAAATTGCAAGTCAACTGTCAGTTTTGCTTTTAATACGTAATAGAAACCAGTAGGAGTTTGATAAGCATATGGTTAAGATGTGCATACCTGTTTGAGCTTTTTATTCATTTGTTGGCAATGTTTGGTTAGTGGAGGTACATAGGAAAAAGTAGTTTATAAATGAAGATCTGTTAGAAAATGTGAGTAGCTTGTAATATTTTTGGACTTGTCGGCTCTGGGGAACGAAGTGCTTGTCCCCCGAATATTGAATGCTGTGGGTCAGAGGGAACCAGGATTTCCCCAGGTCATCCTGGCAACATGATTTGGCAGACAGCGTTCAGCTCAAGAGGCGACTGCCGGCCCTTGGTGTAGGCCTCTTGTGCTCCACAGGTGCTACTTCTCCTTTGGCCTGTATTCTGAGAACACTAACCAGGTGGTTACTTCCCAGCAGTTGCGGTAGTCATTTTGTTGGTAGGTGGTTGGTCTATGAAATACCCCGTTGCCCTCGGTTCCTCCCGGTCTGTGCTGGAGTTGGCACAAGTAGCTCTTTAACACGTGGCCTTCTGGATAACACAGATCCTTGTTCTTTTCTAGTAAGTTTGACACAATTTATTGTTAATCTCGGAGCTGGAAAAGACGTGGGAAAATGGACTCGCAAATATTTGTTTTTTATAAATCCCCCTACCCTCAACCTCTCCTTGGCTGTCTTCTCATTTCACATTTTCACAGTGCTGGGGAAAGCATTGCCAGTTTGAAGTGTTTTCCCAGGCTGTGAAAAATCTCTATTCATAATTTATAACCTCGAGGTAAAACTTTTCTTGGTGTACTCTCATGTTTTACTAAATAAGAGATGCCTGGTTTTTATTTCCATAGCTGGAAACACAGGAATATGATCAACATGCACATCTTGGAGTACCTTGCCACATTACTGGTAGACTTATTTCAGTGAATTTTTCAGGCTGATGCTTTTTGGCCTTGTTAAGATGGTATGTTTTAATGATAGCTACAAGACAGGTTTCTCTGAACAGCGAGCTGATTATAGCAGTGACTTTCCCCAGCCCTTCTGGGGAAGGCTGCTGAACTGTGCACAGGCTTTGTTCCGCTGTGGGCAGTGGAGAAGACAAAAGGTTGTGTGTAACTGAGGGCTGAAAGAAATGGGTCAGGAATAAGGAGAAGATTGATTACTTTCCAGTGACGGTTCGTGCTTGGGTAGTTTCCCAGTGTTTTCCTGTCAGTCTCTTGCATCTGAGGGGGATCTCAGACTGTATTTCAAACCTAAAGCCAATTACAGATACACAGTGATTTTAGAGAAGACTACAACTAAAATTGGATCTGGCGGTGCAAGTAACTCTTGGAGCCTAAAAGCTGGTGAGAACGAATCATATGCTTAACCCTGCTGAGGAATTTGCTTAAAGAATACAGAATAAGCCAAGATTAAAGAAGTAACGTCGAAATGTTTGGTGCAATTTTATATTGAGTCTTCAGGCTGTAATTCTTGTTCAAATTATTGGAAACAAGAAAAAGTTAAATTATGTCTAGGATATTTGCCCAGAAATACAGTGTTAACACCCATAGTATCTTTTGCCTGTTTGGACAGAATAGTATAGAAGAGATCAGAACCAACTTTTTATGAGACATAGAAAGCACTGCCAGTTGCCAAGCATGGTACTGTGTTATGGCTAGCAGAGGAGAGCAGGGTTGCGGTAAGGCTCTCAACAGTCCTAAAAATGTGTCATTAGGGATGTGCACTGAATGCCAATCAGCATTAACAGAACTTTAGGGCTGAAAACTGCACAGCGTTGCTCGCATATATGGGCAGTTACTCAGATATCAGCAGAAATGCAAGAGCAGTTGCAACATGTGTCTCACTGTTGTTGTCAAGAGCTGGATCACCTGAAATTTCTGGGTGACAGTCATAGCTTGCTAAGGAGGTGCAGTTCATCTCCCCAGCTATAGGATCCTTACACTGCAGTGGGGTCTCACTTATTTTTGAGGGAAGTGGTGTGGCAGAGAGGAAGTTAAAACATTTGTGAAAACTTGCTTTTGCTTTGGAGGAGCTTCACCTTTCAATCTGCATTATTGCTCTAAGTGCAAAAAAAAATTTAAGTAGTTCAAATTTACATGATGGAGCGTTCAACTATGGGCAAATCTAGAGACCTTTGTAGTTATATGATTTTTCTGCAGGTATGTCATTTCTGCAGGATTAGGAAATGAAACAACAGCTTCAACTGGTAAGTATATATGAGTTGTTTCAGATTTAGGAAAGTCGTAATCTCAACTTGTGTTGCCTTTGTGGCAATAATATGGTGATAATTATAACTTAAGTCTTTAAGAGCTGGAATAAAATTGTTGTCATGATAAGCCGTTGCAGGTTAATCTTGATTACCCACTTACTGGAATACTTAGATATCTCTATCTGAATTAAGAAATATTCTTTGAAGGATTTCAGATTCTCATGAAACATGAGAATTTAATAGATGAATTTTCATCAATGGAGTTTGAATAGTGATTTGATCTGAAATTGGTAAGTTAGCAAGACTTCGTAAGAGTTTGGTTATAGATAAGTTCCGATGCAAACTGTTTATTTTGGACATTAAATCTTAACTGCTTAAATTGAAAAGATGTCATAAATGTAACAGGTCATGGTGTTTACAAGATTGTAAACTCAAATGTTTTGCTTTGGCATGACTTCTGAGTATTTTTTTTTACTGTTAACATGGATCCAGATATGCCTACTCAGTTCCTCATATAAAACAGACATTTTTTTCCATAGGCTACACTCAATTAAACAATATCCTTTCTTACTGAAAGGGGAGGTATTGATTATGTGATAGGACTGATGGTTACATGTAAATATTGAGTGCAGATAGTCACGTGTTTCTTCTTTTGTCCGTCCAAACTGCAAGTCCTTGCTAGACACTTGATCTCCTCCTATCGTGCCCCAAGGAGACCTTTCAAAAGTGGGCGTTTTAAATACGTGACATTTTAAACAATAGCTAAATAGCAGCATTCTGTTTCAGTGCTTAATTATGGCTGAATGTACCCTTTCAGCAAAGGTGTTACTGCAGCATTTCTGGTTTCACTTAATCTGATGGGGCTTAGGATCCAACGTGACGTGATAACATTCACTGCTTCATGCTCCGCAGGAGCCTTGGGTTATTTTCGCTGCACTGGCAGCTGTTTGATGGGGCTAAATCTGAGTGACCAGAGGCTTATTTTCTGTAAGCAATCACACATTTGGCCTTTTGGTTTTGTGCGTGAAATATCCCGTCCTGCTGACTGGAGACCACAGAGTCCATAAGCAGAACAGGTGGACGTGGGCTTTGTGTTTCAGTTACAGCCCATGTGACGCTTTGCCACCCCCCAGGCCTTCGTGCCAGGATATATTCCTTGTGCCAAAGCAGCCCTTGGCTGAAGGTCTATTGCTCTTATTAGAGCAGACACTTGAACGGTGAGAGGGACATCACTAACTAAGTCTGAGCTGTGGTAGAGGGAACCATAGAGTTACTGTAATTATATGGTTTGCCTGAGGGATACCTTAGGAGAGCATCTGCAGAGGGAAATCACAAGGTCTGGTTGGTGTAATAAGCAAGGAGTATAGATTATTTTCTAAAGCTATTTTGAGATCCAAAGAGATGTACAGTTAACGGAGTAATTGATGGTACAGTAATGAAATAACTACTAGAGTTCATGCAGAACTCAAATATTTCTATAAGACAGAGAGAGGGAAAACTTTAAAGCAAAAAAAAAATGTTTAGAGCAAATCAGATCAGTAAAGCAAAACAGATATTCGTGGCCATATAAAATCTTTTGGAGCAAATGTGAAGCTCTGTATTGCTCTTCAGTGAAAGGAGGATTACATCGCTCATTCTGCTGTTTTCTCAGACTTCGTGTGCCTACGGAAAGCCTGCGTGGAGCGCTTCAAATGTGGATTGAATAAACTCTGCAAGTTGTTGGAGCTACTCACTTGACATGGCAATGTTAGCAAGTCCCTGAAATCCCTACCTTTCGTAGCACTGAGAAGCACTGCCATTATAAAACTGAAACTCATGCAGTGAGAAACACAAGGAGATGAAATTGGAACCATTTATCTCTGAAGTACCCCCATCTTTTACTATTTATTCAAATGCTTTCAAAGTGTGGAAACAAGAGAAGTTCAGTCATTAATTATTTCTTGCTCTCCCCCTCCCCCTTCTTTCTTTTTTTTTCCCCCATAATTTGATCACTTCCTACATTTATTCTCTTATTAAAAAAAAAAAAAATCTGATTGCTTTCTGGACAGCTCTCATTTTCAGCTCAAGTGAGGTAATTCCTAGTGTATGTATTTTTTTCATCCTCCCACCTGCTCCCCGTGTAAATTACAACTCCCTTTTAACCACTCTCAGTAGTGTCTCACCCTTTGCTTCTAAGCAGTGTATTTCTAAGTAGCCAGGCAAAGCTATTTCAGTATAGGAGCCCAAGCAACTTTAACAGCTGCAGATTCTTGGGTGTAATGGATGTCTTTGGCTAGAAAAAACCAGCCTTTGCATGATACGTCCCTTGCATTTGAGAGCCATTCAGTGGAAGAAAGGGGATCTGATAGTTTTCTTTAGGGCAATGGAGACTTCACAATTAGATGCAGCCAACTGTGGTCTCATTGAAGGGAATGCTGGAATTGGGTGTCTTAGCGATTTCTGGTTTTACTGCGTACAGAGCAGCAGGCAACTGTAGCTCTTCAGAGCCCTGCTTTGAGCAGGAGGTTGGACCAGGTGTTCTCAACTTCCCTTCCAACCAAAATTATTTTTGATTTATAACTTGGTATGATTTTTTTTTTTGTTGAGTTGGGTGTAGAAACATGTTTGCACCTTAATTGCTCATAGCAGGTATGTTAAACTAAAACCATGGCACTTTATAAATAAGGTAGTTCGCTATTTGCTCCAGAGATGGATGGTGCAGTGATGATGATTAGAGGAGCCCTTGGCTGACACAGCTGATCCATTGTTGTGAGAGAGAGTCTGCTTCTCTCTGCACAGCATAAAATGGAAATCCGCTGCTCCCTTCTTTTCCTTCGCCCCTCAGCAGGACCCACTGCTTTAGCATCTACAGCAGCACAGAACCAAGTGCAAGAGAGAGAGAGGACCTCTGTGGAGGACTGAGCTCCGGGTTCTCGGTGCCATTAGCCACTTTAAAGTTGTCTTGTGACATATACAAACCCAGACTTATGTCAGAGATGTTTTAATCCCGTTCTTCGTGTTGTGTGTTCATGGACTAAGGTGGGGTTAGCTTCTCTGAACTAGGACCTGTGAGCATGCCGCACCGTGAGCATGCGGTGTAGCCAGCGTCACTCTTAATGTAGTTTGTAGCAGAGTTTATTTGGAGACCAGGAATCCTCTTGATATACGAAGAATAGTATTTTCATAGCTGAGTTCTGCACCCCCTGTGTAGAAGTTGTATATTTGAGGACTGTATAAGAAGCTGTTTGGGAGAACACAACTGCAGCAGTGGAGCCTTGGTATGAGGGGCAGGGGGCAGATATCTCGAGTAATTGAAGAACTCAGGAAATCTGAATTCTTCTCATTTGTTGATGGAAGAATTAATTCCCTTACAATTTCTCCTTTCCAGTGACTGCATCCTGTAGACACACCACAGCTCATTTGGGGATTTGCTTATTCTTCTTCATGTGTTAGGCTTGCTGTATTTTTGTATGGCTATAGAGTGGAACACTGATTATTTGTAAATGAGTTTTACACAAACAGGAGTTTACTACTATCAAAACTTGTAAAATTAGTAATAAAGAAAAAATAACTTTTAGTGGGATTGACTCCCATCACTACCAAAACAAGAAAAAGAAGACAGTAATAAATTCAAGTTGAGGAAAAAAGTCATCAGAGAGCGAGTGAATGAGTAGCATGGCAGATGCTCTCCAGAACTGGTCTTGGAAGCTGTTATTTCATTTAAAAAGCCTTCTGTTTCAGCCATCTCCTAACTAAACAATGAAAATGAGGCTTTGAATTGGATGGACTTTCAAACAGACACAGTGGGGAAAAAACAGGTTGTGAATCCTGCCATCCACTCGCAACTTCCACGGATAGAAAGTTGTCCCATTTGGAGTGATTGAGCCGCATGGCTCATCCTCCATTTAAATGCAGAAAAGGAGCCAGTAGTGGCTTTAGCAAGCTCTGGTGCTGCTTTTCGTTTGCAATACCTTTGTCTTGAGCTGCCTGCCTTCTTCATTTGTCGAGGAGATAAGTGCCTCAGTAGTTTGAAGTTGCCTGGAGATGCTTTGAACTCCTTCAGGCATCAGAATACCTTTGAAAAGCTGACATCTACTGATAGATATTTACTGAGAAAACCAGATAAAATCACCTTGACTTTGTTATCATAAGCAAATTAACCAGATTGTGTTACCAGCTCAGAGATCCCTAGACTGGCTCTGTGCGGGCTTGCTTCAGTTGAGCGAGGCATGGTAGCTCGGACGTCAGACATCGCTACCTTTTTTTGTTAACTTGACACTGAATGCAATGGCAAGTGTGATAAAAAGTTGTCTGAGCTTGATTCCCTGAGATAAAACTCAGGAAGCAATAACATTATACATATTTGTTCTTTAAAAAGAAAATGAGTGTCACCCTTGTTCCATACTAGGACCACTAGTGGAGAGTTGACTCCAGCAAAGTATGCTACTTAAACCTATAATCCCAACTTTTGGGGACTAATAAAACCACACAGAACCTAAATACTAATAATGTTTGTGCTTAGTGCATGCGATTCACATGTATTTTGTACATAGGTAATTTTTTTTAATAATGTCCCAGATTTTGCAAGCTCTGATTTTGAAAGGGGATGTTTTGGGATTACATCTGGGAAAAGTCACTGCAGGGCTGTGAAAATGTCTGTTTCTGATGAAAGACAGGACTTCATAAAGTAGAGTAGTTGATCAGTTGTCAGTAATTTTATTATGCGTTATGGGAGACATTTGTCCAAGAGTTAATAAGAGACATTCCATGGTATATGACATGCTGAAGACCAGACGAAAGACTTGTGATATCCCCCTGAGCATTTCTTCCTCTCTTAATGATGTTCTGGTAGTGCCCACAGGAGAGTCGTGTTCTCTTCACTGGTATTTGAAACCAGTCCAGGCTCAGAGTGGCTTAAGTTCCAAGAAGATAAATGATGGGAGAAAGCTGAAAAGATTATTAAAAAAAACCCTTACAGTCAAAACATGTTGTTCAAAATGTAACCTCCAAACCTGGACAGTATTAGTGAGCTAACTATTTTAGGCACCATAGCACAGTAGGGTTTTGGTGAGAGTGTCATTCCTTAGCTAGAAATATAATACAAGTATTTTAAAGAATTTCTGGTCTGACTAGCAAAATGAGATACATTTTCATCACAGAGGGACACAAGGTGAAAAGTTCAGGTCTGGATTCGCTTTGGGTTTGGTCTATTTATATGGATAAATGTGATAAAATGCAGCTGCAAGCTTCAGATTCATGTTTTTCTAATGCTTGGGAGAACTTGGAGTCAGTTGCGTTTTGCACCTTCTGCAGTTTCCAGGCGTCTGCTGCCAGGGAAGGAGTGGTGCCACTGAACAGCAGAGCTCAACGTCTCATGCTGGATTTGTGTGGGAATCATGCTGTTTCAAAAGCAGATTGAAATCCTAGATCATAGACCATTGGAGCTAAAGCATCTTGACAACTCCCCCTGCACCCCCCCTTGCTACTTTAAAATTATTTTCAAGTCTGAAATCTGCTGAGTTATAAAGCAAGATGCCATTCAAGTCTCTGATCTGTGCCTGAATAGCAAGAAAATTGCTGGTCGTGCAGCTAAGTCAAGTTCCAAGGGGAACAAAACTTGTGAAGTGATTCAGCTCCGCTAACCAGCTGTTTGAAAACCCAGGTGTAAGCTGTGCATAGCAGCAAGTCGCATACCTCGCAGGCTGGAGATTGACGTTTTACATAATTGTGCAGGATGCCTCAGATTTGCCTCAGCTCCCTTTAAATTAAAACTAATCTGTTCTGAATGTAACAAACGTTTGGTGCTCTCCTGTATCCATTAAGAGATCTGTTTATGTTTGGCTTGTGCTTATAAATCTGTCATAAACCAACTTAATGTAGCCTGCTCCAAAGGCATATCTGAATTTCTATTAAGTGTGAAAATACCATTTTTGCCCATTTTAAATATGAGAAACCAAGCACAAAATAGATAAGCAAAGATTCTACTGGTCTGATACTTAATCTTTGCACACAAATGGTATTTTTTACTTCAGGGCTTTGTTCGCAATTAACAAGCGCTGAGGAATTTGTTAGGTCAAGGCATAACCTGCTTACAGGAGTAGGATTGTGTTTAGGTTGTCCAAATGCAAACCAGTTCTTCAGCTCCAAGATCACTTTCTTTGTTATTATTTCTGGTCTGGGAGAAAGGATGATGAAGATACTTATAGTATAAACGTAAGGGCCAAGGAGGGGGTAGTTGATATGTAAGGAGAAACAAAAAGACAGATGTGTGCATGCAGATGTGTCTCCTGCTTCTCTCACCTGAAAGCTGAGGCAGGTGCTTACCTTAACAGGATTAGCTTGCAGCTGACAGCATCTAACAAGTATTTTAGCATGAAATCAGAACTTACCTAGCACATGTTGTCGTGCCTGGGAGTTACCTCAGCCACGGTTGCTATCCTTTGTGGAGCGTTGTTTTATCATGTGAGGCACAAGCTGCACCCAAATAGAGAAAGCCTTTCCAACTGTAAATCCTCTGTTTTCCCATTTTTCCTGCACAAAAAATATAGTCTAGAGAGTTATAGTTGAACTTAATACCAGTAACATGATACTTGCTACTTCGTAGGGAACAGGCAGAAAAGTGGGATTATCAATTGCAGCACAACCTTGAGTTTGTATAGTCCCACAGTTGCTTTGCATGAAGCTAAGAGAAATGTGGTATTGGAGGAGATAAGCCTTTGAGGCTCCTCATCAGTTTAGGGGCTGTTAGTGATAGTGAATTTGGCCTGCTAAAAAGCTTGAGTTAACCTTAAGACCATTTGCGAATATCTTTAAGAAAAGCTCAGATGTTCTGGAGAAGTCTGCTAAGAAAAGGCTATCACTATACATCTTTCTTTGCAAAGGTGCTCTTTTTTTTGGCCTTTTTAGGCTGGGGAGGGCAGGGAAAGAAGGTGGACAGGCCCATCGTGCATGCCCTATGCCGAAATCGCATAGCTGCTGTTACCCTTGCCAGGGGAATTTGGTCCCACCAGGTCCCCAGTGTTCTGCAGAGCCTACCAGAGCTTTGCCACCAGGTCCTGAAGGCCCTAAGCCATGGTGGTGGCTGAGCAGGAACTGCCCTGTTTGTCTCTCGTGTTAGAGCTTGGATCCTGAGGCAGATGGGAAGGAGACTCAGCAGGCTCTGTATGCCTCAGGGCAGCAGATGGACTAGACAGTTCAGTTTGTTCCCTAGTGTTTGATGAAAAACAAATTTTCTAACACCTCAGGTCTCATTTGTAGGAAGGGTCAGGGATTTTATCTGATCATTTTGTCTACTTTTATCATTCCTTGGTGAATGTATCACGTTAGGCCATGCTGAGCATGAAATCAGGCTTGTAAAGACAACAGCTTGTTCCCGTCGTGGCAGTATCTGAACACTAAAAACAGGCTTCTCGAGTTACAATGGCTGAACCCCAGCATCTCCCAAAGTTACACTCATATAATAAGAAGAAATTTCACATTTCTGCACAGCGTAGGAAATAGGCATGTGATTTGTAGGCAGGACCACAGAACTTGTTACATCCCTACTGCACCTTCCTCTGCACCTGAGTCACTGGCATCTGCATTGCAGTAACAGCAGATATTTATGAAATGTATTTTATTCTAAGCAATGTCCTCAAGGTTTTATTGTAACAATGCCAAATCCCAGATAGCATCATGTACCAAGTCTTCTTTGTAAATTATCTCAGCAGAAAAATTTGACATGTTATACCCATCCTCATCTGATATTCAAAAACCTATGTCTTCATCAGCATAGGATATTCAGATTCTGCTGTGAATGGATATGTAAAACAAATTTCTTGTGGACATCTTGATCCCAGCTGATAAGTAATTCTGTTCCATTTAATGCACTGATGTTTGTGCGAGTTAGTAATTTAAAGCTATACTTGCAGTTTCAGGGAAATGCTTAGTTTGTAAATTGTACCCATAAATTTTCCAAGTGGCTTAGCAATTGTATTAGCAGTAGCAGACCTTAGCTGTAATAGCCATTATGGAGCTGATAGGAGATCAGGGCACCCCAGCACTGGGTTCAGCTCAGATGAAAGAAAAGCTGATGGTCAGAGTGGGGGGATTTGGTGCCAGATAGAAGGCAATCAGTGAATCAGACCAATAAGCTAGTCCATGCTGAACTAGAGGGGAAAAAAACAAAACAAAACAAAACAAAAGTAACTAGATGGCAGAAAGCAATTCACAGATTGAGCTTCCCCAGCCAGGGCCACGTATGTATGATCTGAGTATGTCAATGAGTCACTCTGAGGAGGTTTGTTTCTTCTTCCAGAAGCCCTTTCCTCATTTTATGAAATAGCGGAAACGACCTAGACTGTCAGTTGTGTTGAATGACAGAATTGTGAGTGACAGTCTGAAGGTTTTATCATAGGTTCTGTAATCACATTAAGCACTAGGAAAGCCTCATTTGTGTTTATTGACAAGATACGCAACCAACCACACACTTTTCAGTTGGGGAATGAGGATCCTGAAGGAAACCAGTGTTTTAGAGAACCGTTTTTATCACCAGATGGTGAAGGAGCCTACATTTTAATATTTGCGCACATCTAATCCCACCACCGTCAATTGGATTTAAAATGTCTACTGATCAATGTGATACATCTGGTAGGTGTCACGGAATGACTAATGTGATGTAATGCAGTAGCCACTGTATAGAGAGAAGCCTCCCATGTGGCTGTAAACATCTGCTTTTGTTATCGGTGACTCTAGAGCCGTCATAGTTGGCAAAGGGGAAAAATAAAACAAAGGGACGTTTGCAAAAGAGACTTCGAGCTTTCATCTTGGTGGGGGCCCCTGAAGGGAAATGGCCTGTTGGGAGCAAATGGAGCCACGTGTGTCCTCTCCCTATGGGTATAAAGTACCTCCCTCTGCCCCCATCAAACGGTTATTCCTAGTCAAGCATCTCAGCTTCTACCCACAAATCACTCTGAGAAGGTGGGAAACAGCAAGTTTTTGTGCATGCGTGTGTGAGAGAGAGGAAAGGTTTACAGTATGAATATATCCTGATTTGCTTTAAATGAATATTCCAGTCCATTGTAATGATATTACTTGTTGCTGGCAGCACGGATCCTCTGACACAAAAACAATAGCTGAGGCTGTTGAGAGCAGAGGGTGGGCTCATCAAGCTCCCAGCTCCAAGGGAAAGGCTCCCTGTGTTGTCTGGCATGTTGCGGCACGGCCTGGAGTACTGTCTTTTCTGAGGGGGGTGTCAGGGTCATAAGATTTCAGCGTGAGGACTAAAAAGGTGTACACCCAAGTGACATAAGAAGGATGTGGACCTGTTGCAGCAAGTACAGAGGAGGCCCGTGAAGGTAATGAGAGGACTGGAGCACCTCTCCTATGAGGACAGGCTGAGACAGTTGGGGCTGTTCAGCCTGGAGAAGAAAAGGCTCCAGGGAGACCTGAGAGTGGCCTTCCAGTATCTAAAGAGGGTTTATAAAAAGATGGAGAGAAACTCTTTAGCAGGACCTGTTGTGATAGGACACATGGGGTAATGGTTTTAAACTAAAAGAGGGTAGATTCAGACTGGACATAAGGAAGAAATTTTTTACAATGAGGGTGGTGAAGCACTGGAACAGGTTTCCCAGAGAGGTGGTGGATGCCCCATCCCTGGAAACGTTCAAGGCCAGGTTGGACGGGGATCTGAGCAACCTGATCTGGTTGGAGATGTCCCTGCTCCTTGCAGGGGGGTTGGACTAGATGACCTTTAAAGGTCCCTTCCAACCTGAACTATTCACCTCATGAACATTTTTATTCACTAATGGTATGGTCCTTGTTATTCCGAGTTAATTTGTAGATGCATGGAATGTCTTATTTGAAGACAAACATGTAATTAAAATTACCCCCTTTTTGAGTGTCCTGTCCCATCAGTAGCTCAGGTACCTATTCTCATTTTATATGGCATTGCTCCAATACAGTAATACAGTCAGAAAGATTTTAAAGAATAATTTCCATGTAAATGGTTACAGCTGGAATTGGATACAACATTCTTAGATATCTTTTTTTTTTTTTTTTTAAAAAAAAAAACTACGTCATTACTTTTCTCCTCTTACTTTCCCTGAACACACATGCATGCATGTCCTCTTCTTCATCTTCATTTCTGCTGGATGTAATTCTTTCTGGGTAAATCTTGTCTCGTGAACTTTTTTTGATATATAGGCTCTTTGTTTTAAGACAGCTGTCGTGTCAGGCCCACCCACACTGTGCTGTCCCCATTGCTTTGAAGCCAATATTTCAAACGTAAAATAGCCATCAAGTCTTTGTTTCGGTTCCGCTTGCTGGGGATGGCATGAAACAAAAGTTTTTATGTTCTGGGCTTTCATCTAAGTGAGCCAGATGAGTAGAAGATTTAAGGATTTCAACTGAGGGCTTGTTATGAAAGCTACTTTGGATTCAGAAGTTAGATAAAGAGAGGAAGGGCAAACTGTGTGTGTGCGTACCGTAGCTCTGTAGCATTACTAAATTCACATTTGCTTTTTGGTGGTTTTCGTACTTGTTTTGTAGATTAAAAAAAAAAAAAAAAAAGTTCATTTTTGCCCTCACTTAATCTCTTCAGATTTGGACAGAACTTTGTGGATTCTGCAGACTTGGTGTACGGGAAAAGGGAGAGCGGTTTGCCTGCAGACGGTGCAAACTGGTGTGATGTCAGTTTGTGCTGCTGGACCAGCGCTGTGCTACCCTGCTGTGGTGTGATAATATAATGCTGTCGTGTGAAATCGCTCCCCTGCCAAAACAGTCACACAAATGTATTTGCTGTCTTCTGCGTTGCCCTTCAGAGAACAATCTGAGAGAAGACAAAAATGTGACCACAAGATGCACAAACAGGTTTATCTAGTGGAAAAAGGTTTTGGTGGATAGGTAGTGCCGCGATGCTCTGCAGGCTGTAGCCTAGGAAATGGTTTCCATCTACTTGCAAAAGATTCAATTTAATTAGACTTCATAGGACAGCATCTCAAAAAGAAGAGGAAATACTTCTTCCAGTGTACTGACTTACTGTAGTTTAATGCTAAGAAGGTAACTGCCTGGGAAAATTGAAGGCAGACACTAGGCAGCTAGGATTCCCGATTGATTGAACCTGCCTCTGACAGCACGTGTAGCACGGCTAGAGTGCTCCAGCTTCAGGAATGTTGATTTCTTTAGGCAAATTCTGATGTAATGACAGAAAAATGGTGCTTGATTTTAATTATCTAATGAAAGTTATTTTTTTAAATAGCCTGTAGAAGGAGCATGTTTGCCACGTTCAGGCTCATCTAGTAATCCAGGGCTCAGGGAATAACTGAATCTAAAGTTCAGGTCCTGGGTCACTTCTCACAGGAACTTCGATTTTTTTATTTTTTATTTTTTTTTTTTTTTTAATTACTGTTTTTTAGCTTCAGAGATTTTGAAGTTAGCTGATTTTCTGATCACGTGTAACTAGCCAACTTGTTTATCCAGGATATTTTCCTTATAATCTGTAAACTGTAATCTGTCTGTTGTCACGTCCGTTCATGCTGGGAAGAAGGCCAGCATGCCAAAATAAAAGCAGTTGCAGTGGGTATTGTTTTACATCTTTCAGGGCACATAGTTTTTCAGTTAAATGTCTCTTTTGGTATTTTAGTATTTGATAAATTACGAGCCATGTTATTGGTAGAGGAAAACAACAGTGTATTTTGATCAAAACTGACTTAAACGAGAACACCTGAAAGATGCGAATGGCACAATACACTTTATTTGAGTGCATTTGTATGTGTGTATGTTATGCATTCTCCAAAAATTTATTGTAAATCCATCTTATATAATTACTTAGTATTGACGATGGGCTTGATATAACACAGAGCACAAATCTGGGTAGTTCCTGCCTATCCATAGCATTTGATATCCTGAGGAATTCTGAAAGGTATATGTTACACCTTTGAAAGAAACGGGATGTATAGAAGTATTTAAAAATCTGGCTGTCTTTGGCAGTATAAGTACTGTAGCTAATCCAGCCCTACAGAGGCTAAAAGATCAATATAGAAACGTACTGCTGGGCTATGGGAAATGACCTTGTACAAGTGTCATCTGTAATTATGCTTCTTGTCCTTGATTAATTTCTAGGTTCGATCTATTCTGTTCTCATGGAGGTGAGGTTTAGTTCTGGTTTTGCTTTAGTGCCTGTCTTATCGTGAACAAGGGTTGAAGAAGCACCCCAGAAACTGAAAGTATGAATGATTAGTAGCTAATAAATTAGGTAGTAAACATTTTTTTGGATAGCACTTCAGAGGCTAGTCCCTTTCCTTCTGAATTCCTGTCTGGGTCAGTAACAAGTCAGATATGAATCTCACTGGAAGAAATGTGTGTTGTGGAATTAGGATAATACATACAAAATTCGATGTTTCAGTGACGTTCTGCTTTTCCACTTGTTTTTAATGTGGTCGTTACTGCAAGCGATGCCAGCAGAAAGGATAAAGAAGTGCTACAGTGTTCACTTCTGGGGTCTTCTCCTTCCCGTGCTCTGTCAGCACGGCCTGTGGTGCTGGGTCTGAAGGAGAAAAAGTGGATTGCAGGAGCCAGCAACGTATTTTTGCAAGAAGCACTGTGTTACATCTCCACTCCATCAAGGCCGGTGTTGGCACCTTGAGGCAAGGCTTGCAGAGCGGGGTTTGTAGTGCCTGTGTGCAAGAGCATGATCCCAGAGCTGCACATCCTGGCAGCCCAGTCTTTCGCCCTGGATTATTCCCAGCCGAATGTCCCAGGGGTACCTGGTGCAGAGCTGGCCCCTTGGTCAGTGGGCGGTCACTGGGTGTCTTGAAACTGCGCCGCGTGGGGAAACAAGTCAGTATGGAGAACATGGGTGTCATAGCCAGAGGGAAAATGAAGGAGAAGGGGAAGCTGCAGTGCTGGCAGGGAGCTTCTGTCAGCTCAGAGAGAACTGAGGAATCAGTAGTGAAGGCACCACATGGAAAAACGCTGGAGAGCTGTGGTGGGGAAGGACTGCCCAAGCCAGGCACGAATGGTTGTCCCTTTGGCACCAGCAGGCCTGTCCCTGATGAGGGTAGAGTGTTTGCGTGGTGGTGCTGATACTTTGGGGCAGGACCGATCCTCTAGCAGCCTGGCAGAGCCGTGAGGAGGCAGCGGGGACCCTGAGGGGCTTTGCAGGCAGAGAGATATCCTCGCATAAGATCACGCACCCTCTGAAGCGTCCGTCTCTGTTTGAGTGACGCCAGTACGCCTGTTTATGGCAAAGGTCCACGCTTTACGAACAGGGCTGAAAAAGCAAGTGACTTTTACAGGCCTCCATCTATCTGAACGGTGGGGCTTTGTTCTGTCCCAAGTTAAAAGTGCTTCACCTTATGGAGTGCGTCTTGCTTGTAAGAGAGACCTGCCAGCTCCCGTCTCAGTTGTTACTTCTCAGCAAATGGTCCTGAAAAAATCGGCTAGATATTGTTATATCACAGGAAAAGGACAGGTTTTTTTTTTTTCTGTATGGTTTATTTAATTTGATTAGCTCTCGTCTCTGTTAGTTAAGCTGTGAAGTACTCCAAGAGGGAGACTAGCTGACCTTCCAAGACGTGCATGAACAAGTGGAAGGAAAAATAACTGTCCTCTACTGACTCATGGTCTCTGAAAGAATAGAAGAGAAGATGTAAATAACACAAATTGCTTTATAAAGACAGCAGTCAGAATAAGCCAAAGTTACCTCCCATATTTTTCTTTAATTGTGTTATAGGAAATGGTTTTGAATTGTTTTATTTCCTAATAGTCACATCCTTATTAGCCTTGTGTTTTTCCTTCCCATACCCCTCCTGTGGGCTGTGTTGTACGTGGGAATTTCTAGCCTATAAAACTTAAAAACTTTGTGATAGAAAAACAGTTTATAATTTATAGATTTGTTAGTCTGTGTTCTTACCCACTCGTCTATGTGCACATGCTGAAGTATCCCATCTTTTGTTGTTGATGTGGACAATGTTAGAGAGGATTACGTGGACTTTTTAACTGACTATTTATGATTTTATTGGTGTTCATGAAATACACGTCCTATTTATTTTAGGAAGGACATTTCAAAATGCCAGAATGAAGGGACTGAGGGCAAAACTCCACTGTTCCCTTCAGATGCAAATTCCTTTCTTCCTCTTTTTCCTCTGACTCTGTGGGGTGAGTGGTGCAGCACAGCCTACTTGACGTTTGAGCCCTCTGTTGCATTACCTTTGTAGTTAAATGTGCAAATTCCTTTTTTTTTTTTCTTTTTTCCATTCTCAGAAACTGATGAAATCATACCAGATTGTTCTCACTTGAACCCTATTTTTGTTTTGGAGAAAAGACTGCTACTGTTTTTTTTCTTTCTTCATGACTGTGTATGTTTTCAGTAAAAGCCATCCTCTGTGTGCGTGCAGAGATTATTCATCTTCATTTTGCTTCTTCGTTTTATTGGTTTGATTCCTAAATGTTATCAGTGAGCTAGAGCTGAGCTCTTTTAATTCAAATGGCATAATGCCCAATCCTCTGAGATTAGCTGGCAAGCAATTCTGGGCATGATGCCACCTGGCATTTCTCAGACAGGGGCTGCTAATAAAACACCGGAAAAAAACTAAGATTGTTCCAGACATGCAAACCCCTGAAGTTACAGGGAGTGAGGAGTGACAGAGATTTCACAAACACACCCAATATTCTGAGGCACAGCTCAGGAACTGCTCAGGAAATACCATCCAAATACCTCTGCAGAAAAATTATATCGAAGTAAAGGTACTTTGCGTACAAATTATTTTTTTTCTTTCTTAAACATGTGACTGAAATGCACGTTTCTGATTTTTTCGATGCTTTGGCTCTGGTTTGGGCTCTCTGGGATTCCTGCAGTGGAGCTTGGGCACTGTGAGCAAGCTCCCTGCCTTTCAGGACCTGCAGTTTGTTCCTTTCTGATTTGCCTCGCCCTGGTTCAGTCTCACGTCTTCCCACAGGACCATCTTAGGGCTGAAGACCATATCTTTCCTGGATCCCTAGCTGTAATTAATCTAGATAAACCTCGCTGGGATCCTGTCTTTGATCTAAAGAAAGTTTGTTGACTGCAAGAGATTTGAATGCAATGTTTCCAACTTGGTGACTGGCGCTTTCTGATAATAACTTTTGTTTCATCAGAAAACCTCCAGAAAGCTCAGTTCCTGGATAAATAGGTCCCAAGACATTAAGGGCTTTATAGGTCTAGACTAACATCTTAAAACTAGCAGGCTACCCAAGCAGATTGTGCATCATGGATTTAATATGCTCATGAATTTAAATGCCACTTAACAAGCAAGTTGCCAAATCCTGCACCAGCTGAAGTTTTCTGTACACATTTGAGAGGTTGTCTCGTATACAGCGTATGGCAGGAGGCTATAGGGCACTGATTTGCATAAAAAGCCTAGCCAAGAGCAAAGAAAAAGAAGTCTACAGTGACAAATATTTATTCAGTCCAAAGAAAAAGGCCTTTTTCTTTCTTAGGGTATTTTGTCCTTTCAACTTCACTGTCTGCTTTCTGTACTGCTTGCAGACCAGAAGCACCTCTAAGACAACCTTGAGCAACTGGTTATTTCTTCATGGTTTTCCTTCTGTACATGGTAGTAATAATGTGTGTGTCTTGTGTTTCTTCTAAGAAACCACATTTTCCTATTTTCTGAAGGTAATGAATATAATCAGATGTACAAACTCTATTGTTTTCTTGCTGGAGCTGCCTTCTGTACTCATCCCCTGTCATCATCCTTGTTTTCCAGTGGCTCTGTGTAGACTTTAGAAATAATAACAGGGTCGGGTGGAGGGAGGCAAAGGGATCAGGACCACAGTGACCCTCAGAAGGTAAAGACTCGCAAAGGCAATGGCAAAGATCCAGCCGACTTAAGAGAACCAGAGATTTTTCACTCTCTGATGACTGCCCTGGTTTTTCCCTGGGCCTTGTTCTCCCAGGGCCCTTCTGCCTTTGCGAGAGTCCTTTAAGTTGTGTGTAATTTGCTCTATATGTTTCCCAGCCATCAAGGAACGTCAACACGGTGTAAACTTACAACTGTACAAAACTAAATGTTTTATTTCAAATGAAGAGAAGTGATCCAGTATTCCTTTTGGATTCAGTCTGACACAGATCTGACACAAATACATTCATATAGGATTCCCGCAGTGCGAATGGATGGGGATTTTTATTTACTCTGAGGTCTGCACCAACCAGCCTGTGCTCTCAAGTGAAAATGTAGTGATATAGTTCATAATGGTTTATGCAGTTCTTCAAGGGAAAAAAAAGTAACATTTGAGATATGGCCAAACTGTGCAGCAAACAGTTGTGGGTTTGCCAGGAACAGTGAGTGGATCTTGAATTCTCGTAGCACCTATGATACTTTTTGGACTAGGTTTGGTTTTTTGTTGTGGGTTTTTTTTTTTGGTTTTGGTTTTTGTATTTTTTTTTGGTTTTTGGTTTTTTTTTATTATTATTCTGGAAAGCCTATTAGGAACCCTGAAGGGAGGATCGGGTCCTTTTAATATTCTTGCAGATCCTAGATGTTCACTTGCTTCTAGTTGTGTGGTTATAGACTTGTGTCAGTATGATTAATGAGCAATGCAAAGTATGCCAAAAAAAAAAAAAGGAACAATGAAAGATCTTTCTGCAAGACACAAGAAGTAAAAAGGCAAGGCAGTACTTGTGCTCAGTAATCACAGAAAGCAGAGCAGTTTTTCCTTTACAGTTGCAGAATCTGATTCCAAACGGCATTGACTTAGTGTACATGATGCTTATACTAAGTGAATTTGTTGATTTATGGATGTTGTGTTACTATATTTTCCTATGCATGGGAATTTAAAAATTTCACATTAAGTAGCTGAGTGTGTGTAGCCTGTGTGCTGTAATATGTGCATGTATCAGCTCTGTCAGCTGGACAAGAAACTATGCGGAATTGTTTGAAGACTATTCACACAATTGTTGAGGTTGGATGGCACCGCTGGAGATTGTCTCATCCAACTCCCCTGCTCTGAGCAGGGTGCTCAGGGCTGTCCAGTCAGGTGTTGAATACCACTGAGGATAAAGACTCCTGAACTGATTGATTGTTTTAATTTATATACAAGATATACCCTTATGTTTTGTTTAGCTGAGCTGATAGGAAATAAGAAAATTATGTGTTAGCTGAGGAAAATAAATGGTACCTGCATGCATACCGTAGTCATAAATCTTTTTACTTACAAGTCATATTGAATGTCTTGTGGTATCTCCTCGGTGAAGTCATCAGGGCTATGCAAATCTACAGGTGTTTGTGAAGGGTAAACCTTGAGCAACTGAGTGGTGTTCATGGTACCAGCTACTCCTTGTGTATTATGCCAACTCAGCTTTGTTGTTCAGGAATGGGTGTGTTCGTACGTGATTATGATGCATGCCTAAGGTTATGTAACCTTGTGGCTGAAATAAGACCTGTAGTTTCATGACCTTAAAATCTAGCAGGGAACCACTTAGTTTTGTGGCTAAGACAGGAGTGTCTGTTCTGTGAGGTGGGACAGAATTTAGAAGTCCTGACCAGCAGGGGATCAGTCAGGGTGGCAATTTCCACATCTTCTGGTGCTTGAGGGATGTTGGCTGATTGCTTAGGGATGCAAATTGGAAATTTGAGTATTCATCCAGCTGACAGAGCAAGTGATTACCTTTTTCGATAAAACTTCTTGCAACAAGACCTATTCCTGCTACAGTAAATGGTAGCACATTGCTGCCCATAGCTGTAAGCTTTTAGCCTACAGCAGGAAACTGGAAATTATTCTTGTTTTAACAGAGGGACTACAAGTGTTCTGTGCTGGGAGACTGGCTTTTGCTTCACAGTAAATAGCAGTTTTCGTGGGGTTGCCTCCCAAGAAAAAGATAATTATCAGTATCAGCAGATAGAAGGGGTAGAGAAGAGAGTGGTTCATCATAGGTGAGTAATGCAAGAAAAGTTGAATCATTTGATGCAGCACACCAGGAAAGACTGAGCAACATGCTGGTGTATAGGTAACTTTTGCATCAGTATCAGTGCTTGCCTGTCTTTTTCTGGATGGACTTTAGAGCTGGCCTAATCATCACATTTGTACTCTTTGAGCTACCACACGCCACACGCTTCGGATGATGGAAATTACGGTAGCTGTTTCTGAGAAGGATAGTAATGCGGAAAGAGCAGAAATACAAAATTTTTTAATTTTTTTTTTTTTTGGGGGGGGGGGGGGAAACTGATGTAACCCTGGATTAGGTTAGCAGAGCGGAAGGACCAGAGCTATGGCCTCAAGGGTCACTGTGCCCCTCCAGTTCTCCATAAACACGAGGGAAAGGGAGGCACCGATGTGGAAGGACCTTACATTTTAGATAAAGAGACACTTTGCATCCTAGCTGGCTGTATTTATATGACAAATGACAATTTCCAATCCGTGTGGCGATTAAGCTTTTCTTACCACATAGATCCTAAAAAGAAACTATTGAATTTATATGTGTATAGTATGTATAACTAATATATATAACAGATATATACAGATATATAATATTATATATAACTAATGTGTGTATATATTGTATGTGTGTATATATAGTATGTGTGTGCATATGGTTGATATTGTCCTGATTAATTAGGTAAACAGACCTAGAGCTTTTCACAGCCAGTGACTGAGTTAATAACGAACAGAGAAAAATTTAGTAGAGCTGAACACTTTCCTGTGGCTTTGGTCAAATTACTTACAGGTGGAAATAATCAGCGGTTGAATTAAGCGAGAGGCCTGATACATACTTAACATCCTCCGTCGTCTGTCAGATGTTTTACAACTGTGATGAATGAGTTTGGATAAATAACGCAAACATGTGTTAAACAAGTTCAGGCCAAGTGCCACACGGTATGGTAAACAGAAATTTCACTTCAGGAATGTTTGAAAATATAAATGGATGGTAGGTGGTATGCGGAGAGTGCTAGGAGGAGAGCCTTTTGTCTGAAAGGGTAAAAGGAAAACTCCTCTTATGTGCTTCAGAAATAGCTTTTTATTGTTGTTACTGTTTTGAACAAATACAGATGTAGAGGTTTGCTGGTATTAAGAAGAATTGTTTGGGTTGTTCAGCTGTTAAGCTACACACATGGTATTTCGTGCCCAGTGCAAACTTGACTGGATACTGCCCTGAACCAGCACAGCACTGAGCCATATGGAAAGGAACACAAAACCCAAGAGCTTGAGTGACTTTCCATTTAAGTTATATTTGTTGATGTGGAGGGGTTAGGGGGAAAACTTAAGTGGGGAATGAATCTGAGTGAGGCTAGGCATGCTCCAGAGTCTCTCGCCACCATCTCTGGGATGGTGAGAGAGGTGAAGAGTTGGTGCCCCATTGGGCAGTGCACCGTTGCTTGAGGAGACATCAGCCAGCATTTGTTTCAGAAGAGCAAATCTGTTGCCAGAGCAGTGACTGGTTTTGTATATAAGCTTTTCTCATGCTGCTGTGTAGGACCTGTGTGGCTAATGCACTTCAGCAAACTCAGTGATGTCCAAATACCACTGAGAAGCATTTAGCACAGAGGTTTTTATTTGCTGTATTTGTTAATGGGGGTTAGATGATTGCTCAGGTATTTGCTTTGTATTCTCTCTCACTCTTACATCCAACCATACTGTTTTGGAGCCTACCAGTATCACACGTCTTGTTCCTCAAAAATCTGAGATTTTTTTTTGCCTGCGAAAATGGAGGAGAAATTCCAAAGGTGAAGCTCCCGCTTGATGAATGCAGTCTTTTATCAGTAATTTCCTGATTTTAATTTCTGTGGCTTTGGGCACCTCCCTCCATCCTAATCATGATGCTTGGGAAGTGGAGCAGTACCCTGTTTTCACCTGATTTTTATAAGGATGCAAAATACCTAAATATTCCACTGTTAAATCTTTGCAGTGTGATGTATAGGTCCTTAGGAGAATATGAAGGTGTGTTCCCACTGCTGGAGAAGCCTTTATATTCACAACAATCCAAGTGGTAATAAAAAAAAAAAGCAATTGAAGGACAAATAAATTGCACAGGAGTAAAGGACAGCAACTGCAGTGCTCTCTTGCAGGGCTTTTGGATGTGGTGTGCGAAGCTTGAGGCTGTTGGCTCCCCTGTGGTGTTACCTTCCTTCCCAGTGTGTTAAACTTACCAGAGTGCCTGTGCTGTGTTCTTGGGATGCCTGTTCAAGTCCCTCTTGCTGTAAGGCACCGTGTGGCAGATGTAGTTAGTGGTGATGTGCCAAGCACCTACACCCAACACGGGCCAGTGTCACCCAGGAGATGGCGAGGTGCGTGATGGAGCAGCGGTAGAAATGCTGGGAGGTGAGTTGTTCAGTAGATAGCGGGGACCTCCGAGCTTTTACTGCGTGAGGACTGACCACGTGCTTCACCTGGCATACACATCAGGTGAGATTCATGCATTGGCATGGATTTAGCTTGAGATCTTAGTGGTTCTGTTCCAGTTGATTCCTGGGATTTTCTTTTCCTTTCATTTGTCAAAATGGTGCATTTTTCATGTCTCCCAGCAATTTCAGAATTATGGGAAACTTGCTGACCCTGAATTACGTTGACATCTGCTAAAAGTATTTGTACTGTACTCTGTCTGTCTGCACATCTGATATTTCTTCATTTGCTCTCTGTTGCAAATCAGCCTCTGTTAACTTAATTTCTGTTAATTTAAGTATATCCTTCAAGTATCCTAAAGAAGCATCCTTCAAGAACTCTAAAACACAACAAGACACATGGAAAAAGATCAAGTTTTTTGAACAAAGCTGGTTAACTAGGCTAATGTTTTTGACTGAGATCATGTCTGCTAGGAACTATGAGACTATTACTTAAGGGATTGTTCTTTGCTATATGAGTCTAATACTAAAGCAAAACCAAGTCTTCGTTTATGCTCTTTCTCCTTTTTACTCAAAATCATTAAAGCCTCGGTTGAATTGCTGTGTCTGGGTTTGGGCATTTAAGGATGTGAATCCATTCGAGGTTGTACACAAAAACAAGAAAGGGTATCAGAGGTTTAGGAAAGATGAGCTACAAGTAGAGTTATTTGACATAAGGAAGAAGCTGTTATATGGAGGTGTTGCAAGAGTTTTCAGACTGAGAAGGTCTGAAAATTAAATTTAAATTTTTATAAAAAATTGGTTTAGAAATCAATATTATCATCCATAAATGTAGTGAAATATTAAAAGAAATATCCTGGAGATGCTGTGGCATTCCCATTGGAATTCTTTGCTTATTCTGTTTTTTTAATGAATTTTGAGGAAAAAAAATCCCATAATTGGAGTTGGGTGCCTCCTCTAGAACCTTTCCAGAAAGGATCTTCCTGACTGTGTGGCTGATGCATCTAGGTGATGCCAAGGTACACATAAATATTAATCCTTGATATATATTGTCTGTCTCAGTCACAGGCGCATCTGCTGGTTTTTTGAATGTGAGGATTTTGTGGTGGCTGCTTGGTCTTGCCGCACTCCAAGGGGTCAAAAAAACCTCCAACGTTGAGTTGGAACCTGTTGCCCTCATCAGTGTGGCTGTGAGACTGGAAAGTCTGACATGCATGCAGGTAATGCAGGCTCAGGTATTTGAAGATGCACACACCATTGCCATTGCTAGCAGCAGTCTGAGGGGAAGCAACTTTATCAAATTTTCACCATCAGCTGCTGCTGATGCTGTTTTGGTTTTTGCCTTGCTATGAGGTGAGTGGTCCACACTTGCTGTCTAAATTTTCAAACGACCTCTGATGGGGACAAATACGTGCCGTGAATTAGAAGGCTGCATCCTCTGAGGTCCAAAGGCTGGTAAATCCTGATGCACATCTCGAGGATGGACTGGGATCACTGGAACAACCTAGTCTTAGAGATAGCCTCTGACATATTTTGGCATGTCTTACACAACAGTAAAACTTGGTCTGGACTTGAAGCTCAGGAGATCATTCTTGTTCTTGGCACAAACTGTGATGACTTTGTGCTTGGATGTTTTGCCTGTTGCCAAGCTGTCAGCACAGATAAGGCATCCGTAATTCTAGGGATAGCGGGTGTCTGCCTAAATATTTTTTTTTTTTTTATTTTATTTTTTATGATAGGTTGCTGTAATTTGCTTGTTGCTTTTTGTTTACTAATACTGATGGAGCATGCAGGGCAGCATGCTGGCAAATCATGACTAGCATGTTGTTATTAAGTACTTGTAATCCACGAGGCAGTGATGTGCTTGTTCAAGCACAAGTGTACAGGTCAGCAATTCAGAGACCTAGTTGTAACTGAAACAAACATTAAAGATTGGCCTCAACATAATTTTTAATTATTATTTTTTAGCCTCAGATTGGTTAGAGTAATCTCTAAAGAAAGCAGGAAGTTCTTACGTATTATTTTCTTTTCTAGCAATTTTCCATTGCCCCATTCTCTTGAATTATGTAACCTATATTTTAATATAACAATTACTTTCTTACTGTATTACTCTCTAGGGAACAATTTTGCATTAGTAGGGGGATGAACAAGATGACCTCTTAAGTCTTTTCCATCACCACTTGCTGTAATACGGTGCTGTAGTATTTGACCTGGGTACGCAGCCTTTTCCCTGCTGTACCCCTTTGACTTTTACAGAAGAGCAGTCACAGCATTTTTTGGATGTGAAGAAGTGCTCTCCTTTGAAGTTATCAACCTGAAGTGCTGTTTCCTGCACTTCAGAACTAAAGAGCCTATTAGTGCCGTTTGCATTCAAGTGGAGAGGACCTGTATAAATAAATCATTGCAGGGAAGTACGCTGCGATGCCTCTTCCGTAGCTGGAATGAGTAGGCTGAAGAGGCAGAGGATCTTTATTTTGTTAATACGTTGGCATGGCTGTAACTTTCAAATGTGCCTTCCTAGTGTTGCATTTTATTTCAAGGAAGGAAGGAAGACCGAGCTGCTTGAGCAGTTTGTTCTAGATCTGTACTGTGTCCGTGGAGCTGCACAGTGCACTCGCTTCACTGCTGTTGTTTCCAACAGCAAGCTTTCCCATCTTTCCAAAGTTCTCTGTAGCTATCAGGCTGGATGGGAAATGAAGCTGTAAAGGGGAATTCTGTATTCTAGCTTGCAAAATCATAAAGGATACATGTATGAGAAGTAATCTGGAAATTAAAAGAAAAGCTGTGATGACGTTGATGTGATAAGTGGATTCAAAGATGCCTTGCTGTTCCAGTTTGTTCATAGCTTTCAGCTTATAGAGGACAGCAAATGTTTTTTGTGGCATTGGCCTGGCAATAATTTTTCCAGCTCCAGCCTGACCATGAAAACCAGTTCGAAAAAGGACTTTTTGCAATGAACACCCCTTGCATTTTCTTTATCTCTCCAGAGACAACTAATTTATAAAGCCTGGAGTTTTTTAATAATTGAATACTTGAGCCATTCAAGTATCTTGGGGTTGGTTGTTGCTGCTGCTTTCTGTGCAGTTAAGTGATTCCTTGTTGACTCTGGGTTTTAACGTCATATTCTAATTTTTACTTCATAATTTAAGTGAAACCTGGTGTTGTGGTTTTTTTATTGCTTATGTCCTTTTTTTCCACAGCAGCAGCAGAAGACAACTGGGACAGATTTCTGCAGTACAGAGTTGGGAAAACAGTAGTGAGCACAGAGGTATAAAACTAAAGGGAAGCGTACTAGCCCTTTCTGACAGCCAGCTTCACCCTGCTCTCAGCCTAGATCAGCTTCTATGTCATTCTTTCACTTGCTTATGAGTAAGTGGGGCCTTAATACACCGAGAAAGTTAGAAATGGAAATGGTGAAAGCAAGTTTTGACACCACCAGTTTTTAAGACCTCAGCATAATACAGTGCAACATGCAGAGGGAACCAGCTTCCGTAACTGTAACCCCCAGGAACCAGCAGATGAAAGCTAAGGTTTCCTTTTGCACTTAACTATATAAACACTTGCTACATTTTAGCATGTCCCTTTAGCATAAATCATTGGTATTTGTTTGCCATAGTGAGTACAGATAGTGTGACAAATGTTCTTCCTAGTTCCATGTGCATGTAGACGGGTCTACAGGAGCAAAGGGAGAGTAATTTAGAGTTTTGTGAAAGGAAAACTCTCGCTAATGGTTTATCCATAACACATGGTTTGCTTGAAGCCAAGCAGAATAAACAGAAGTTTGGCAGAAGTGGTCAAGAGGAGAGATCAGTTTAGACCTGTTAGACTCCCAGAGTGGAGTATAATGAAGACTGGAAAGTACCTTCTGCCAGCAATATGTGGAAAAACCTCCTTCCTTTAAAGCTCACTGAATTACTTAGATGTTGCTGTAGTTTATCCGTATATTGGTAATGAATGTCAACAATTGACTAAAACTTGGAACCAAAGGTGGAGGAGTCTCCAGGATGTTCTGAAATTATGTATTCAGAAAGAAAAGAACGTACCCTGAAAGGATGATTTCTCTCTCTCTATTTCCCACAAATGAGTTAGTTTTTCACTTAGCCATTCCATGCTTCCTAATTCTTAAGCTTAGTTCTCTGTAGGTGATCGTTTAAGCATTACTGCTTTCTTTAAGCGTTATTGTTTTCATATTAGTGGCACTGCAGACTTTCACCTCTCCTGCTGTCTGTTCTCCCTCTTACTGACTCCCCTCTGTTCTTAAGTACTTCCCTTTGCGCTGTTTCTCTGTTGTGTCTCTCTGATTCCTCATCCTCAGGGTCATAGTTTTTCTCCTGGGTCCTCTGGAGTTTTCTTACTGTTACTCCTTTTCCTGAAAATTATTGAATCCAATTTCATATCTCTTGAAAGTACAGGTGCAAGAATCAGGCTGCATTTCATGAAGGAGGACACTTGTACCCGGAGGAGTGGATAAATTTGTCACTGAATTTAGATATATAATCATTCTTGTGCTGACAGTTTTATGTTGATTCCCTTGTTGTGATAGAAGTTAGGACATTTGCTACGTCAGAGAAACATTCAAAAAATATTAGCTCCAATCCTTCTTCCCAAAGTAGGGGTTCTGCCCCATATGTTCTCCCTGTGGAAATCTCCCTGTGTTTTTTGCTGGTCGCTTCTTGTGGCAATGGGAAAGCAGACTTCTGCCCTTAAAAGAGGCAAGAAAATCCTTTAGTGTAAGCATACAGAAATGCTCTCAAGTGCTGGCTGTATCAGGTATTTTTCATTCTCAGTGAACATCCCACTGTGGAATCCTCTCTGCTTCCCAGTCCAAACTCAAGGACTCCCCAGGGATTTTGTGTGCCTCCTTTCCACAGGCAGCTCTTTGCACCTTCAGCTTTAAGCCTCTGCCAGCATGGCTTTAGCATATGGGGTATGAAGGGATGTCTAAGGCTATTTTGTGGCTTTCTTTCCTCCTAGTCCCCACCTGCGGGTGCTTTACACGGAAAAAGAATACGGGTGAAGATTCTCAGTGTAATGCAGGCGTAATAGGATCCTCTTCCCACAAAGGATCTCCCTTTCCCACTGGGGGCAAAGGACCCTGCTCGCTGAGGGGACCCACTACTCAGATAATTAGCTAAGCAGCTGCTATGTGACTGAATGAAAAGGGAGGGGAGGGAGGTTTTACTGTGACGGGAAGCCACAGCGGCATTCCTTGGAGGCAGCTTGCGGATTCCTCCGAAGCAGTCAGTGCAGACGGTGACACGGGCTCAGCATTGCGTGGCCAGGCTTCTAGAAATTTGTACACAGCCGCTTGCTTGGCATCGGGTCCTTTATTGTGGGAAAACTCATTTTTGTTGCGAAGTGCTAATCATTTATCCCTGGATCAGTGGGAGAAAATATAGAGCTTGAATTCACATGTGACATGTTGCAATAATTAATCCATAGCAAAGTATTGATAGAGAGAAAATAAGATCAGATTTGGAGAAAAAACCAAGGATTTGTAATAGGCAAGACGAAGTAAACTCAGCAGAAGAAGCAATTGTGTTAATGCAATGACAGGCAATGTGCCTGTGAATGAATTCTCCCCCTCTCAGTGTATTTTCTAGGGGGGTCCAAGAAGAAACGGAGAGTGCCTTGTCTGGCCAACACTTTTATGAGTAGCTTTTGTGGACAAAAGCAAAACTAAAGAGAGCCTCTTCTTGGCACAGGACCAGCTCTTTTCTTAGAGGACTGCTTTAATTTGTTTGACATACAGTGAAAGACTGGCACACTGCACTAATTAGTTTTATATACAGTTGGTTTATAAATCTGCAGCACTATATGTAACCGTGAGCCCACTGGAGCAGCCCAGTGAAGTCTGCCAGGCTGCTTCCTGAAGCCTGTTCACAGGGTTGGACCTGCATGCCTGACTTCTTGCTGTGCTGCTCAAATTTTTACCTAGTTTTCTGATTGTGTAAATTCATTCAGATAGAATAGCACTCATTTAAAATTAGAATAGTGTAGTAAGAAATCTGGAAATGTGGTACTTAGTGCCTGCAGAAAGAGGGGTTTTTTAATTCTTGTAAACATTCTTATTATTTAATTTTTTTTCCCCAATCAGTGCTGGTAGCAACCTAGGCAGTTCATTTAAAAGACTGTTTCTATTACTTTTGTCACTAACACTTCTTCCTAGTGAGCACTTAAAATAAAGCTTCATTCAGTTTGGAAGTACTAGCCAGTTTGCAAGTGGCTAATGGAAGCCAGAGAATATTGCTACTTCTATCATTAGAAGTGAATGGCAGGAAATGTTTCAAATGTCATTTAATTAGATCTGCACCAGGTACCCTGCTAATGTAATCAAATGTGGAGTTAATCTCCCTTTTATGTTTTTGTAAGGAAAGGAGCTCCTTGAGTCTTGAAATTATGGTTTAAAGAAAAGAGGCATGGATGGGAGACGTGGAGGTCATTCAGGCAGCAGCAAGTGAAGCAGAGCAACTCCCATTTGTGCTCAGCCAGATGTTCACGAGCCTTTGCCAATAGCTCAAAGGGTTGATGCTACATAAATTACTATATCCCAGGGACTAATTCAATGGGTGTGATGGAAGAGGAAGGGAGGAGGATGGTACCCTGCCGGTCAGAGGTCAGATGTAACACATGAGACTGAACCAAGCAATATTCAAACAGTTCTGGGAGAGGGGTGTTTATTGTTGTTGTGGATTGAAAACACTCATTTTCCCTTAGAAAGCAGAAAAAAAAGTCAATACTTCCATTAAGAATATAAAGACCAATTTTTTTTTTCTTTCAAAAATCCTTTATCCCATGTAGTTGAGAAACTTGGATACCCCACGAAATTTGAACTTCTGATTATGATCTTTGAAAATATAGAATCCCCTTAGAAAATTACCAGTGGCCCAATAAAATGAAGATCTTTAAAGGCTTCTCTTGCTTTCTGAAAAGATGCCGGTTGCAAACCAAACTGCTTCACTTCCACCACCATGTTTGTATCAAATTCACCTAGAGAAATCCCTTTTCACTTGTCTGTTGTTTTCCTTTCCTCTCTAGGAGAGTTATTTTTAGAAAAGTAACATGCAAACAAAAACCCAGAGTAATAAATAATGTTTTTATTTTAGAGCATGAAGCATTATCTTGACCAAACTGCTGCCACTGCAAGAAAATAAGCACTTGTAGGTTGGCTGCCTCTTACGTGTGCCTGTTTGTATCACAAGCCCAGTTGTCTTTGATATTCTGCTTGCAGAAAGAACTGATGATCTGAGGGAATCTCTTTTTATTTCAAGGAAATACACCTAGCCGGTATCATGTGAAGGACAATTTAACAAGTGTGACTCTTGCTTGTTACAGAAAGGCGAATAAAACTCAAGCCTTTATCAGTACTTGGTTTTCTATCTGATAGTTTGGAAAGACTTGACTCTGATTTTGAATGTTTGAGGTTAGCAGTACTGATGCTTTTTAGTTTCTCAGGATGTCCTACAGTCTGCAGGTAAAAACTAGGGTTTCAAGATTAATGAAGTACCAATTCAGCATCCCAAACAGTATTGCTCAATACATGCGAAACACATGGAGGGGGCAGAGTGCCTTTTCTTTCATAGAATAAAGAAATAAGCAGTGCCCTCTAGTGTTAGTTAACATCAGAGGAACCCACCAGGAGAGTTTTCTATGATCTAGGTTTCTGCAATTAAACCTACTTCACAGCTGCAGATGCACATCTTCGTTACTACTTGTCTTCGAGAAATAAAGAACTGCAATAGCATAGCTTATCGGGACGTAACCGTCAGAAATGCAGTAGATACAGTCCGATATCTCAAACTCCCTGATCTAATCGTCTCTAATGTTGAAGTGTATGAGTGTAGTATGTCTCTAACCTGTTCCTGGCCTGGGGAAGGACAGGAGATGTGTTTTACCAAAGGACCAGGGAAAGGTGTAGCAGTGAGTGTTCCTGCTTGTGAAGTTCAGAGATTCCGTTTCTGGCATAACCTAGTCCTGGTGTACCTACTCCAGCTTATCTACAAAACATTGTAACAAGGCAATGAGTAGATAGGTCTTCTGGGCTGTCCTTGGAGCACCTCCAAACTTTTTGGTTCTGGTGGTAGCAGCAGCTTGGACTTCTGTTTCAAAGGCATCATTTATTTCAGTTAAAGGCAGCTCTGCCAGGGTAGCACCATGGGAATTAGTCACCTCTGTGCTGTGGCATGGAAGGCAATTTATTATCTGTTTCAAAGACAGCAATGTTTTTAGTTGCTAATATAAAACAGCAAGTGTTAAAAAGCATTTGCTGTCTGGTTTCTGAATTGTATTCAGTATGAAAATATTGTAAGCAAATGTGCCTTTCCCTCTCTACTTTTTTAATTTTATTTTCTACCATAGAAAAAGAGATTACTAGTTATTTCTTCCTTTCAGTTTCTGCTGATCTATTTTCATAGCCCTGGTTGTAGTCTAGGGCCTTTGGGTTGAGCCCCAAGGTCCCTGTGGTGTTAAAGTTACTGTTGACAAATGGGAATCCTGTAAGGCCTTGAGAGCTTCTTACCAAGGGTCCCTGAGTGTTAATGTGCTGTGTGCATTTGTCATTTTCTGAAAAACAGCACACAGAAATACAACAAAAGTGCAATCTTTTATAAGGTGACCCACGCAGGACCTTGACTTACCTGCCCTGGGTGAGATTCACCCTGAGCTACGGTTTTCTAAACCAAAACATCTTCTAATATAGCATAACTCCAAAGAGTGACCATCCCACTTATCTCCTTGGGTTATGCTCCATGAATGTTCCTGATGGCTGCCAGCTCTATAAGAAGTGGGTTCCCAGACTTACGTAGGCAGTGTATACCTGTGTGGAAGAATAGCAGGTGAAAACATTATGAACTTTTATTTCTGAGCTGATTCAACAAGATTAGCTCAACATGAGGAGGGAATTGCAAACATACGTTGTCTTTGTGTAAATTGCTGCACCTTGGTAGTAGATGTCAGGAATGAGACAACTTACCTGGACTGTTGCTCCTCAAAAGGGGTGTCAGACCAGCTAAAGTGTTTGCTATATGTGCTGCAGTCTTGTAGCCACTGCTGTTGCCAAACTTGATACTTCCAGTAGTTATTGATTCTTCATCTCTCGTGATAGACCCTTTTTGAGCTGCAGTTAATAACTTCTGTCCTCTTTGTTACACATGAGCAGGGAGAGCATTGTTTGTGCTGCTTGCCAAGGATGATGTTATATTCTGTGAAAAGACCAAGGAGAAAAATGTTCGGCATTGTTCCTCTGAGATGTACCAAAAATCTGCATGCACCGATGAAAGCAACCAGCGTTATGGTATCATAACAATGATTCGTTAGGACTTTCCCCCGGGCCGGGATGATGATTGTTCCTGTTTAAGACCAAGACCAACAGATGGCATTTGTTAGGACATTGATATTTATGTACAAAGTTGCCAGCACTTTAAGAAGTGGTGCCTCTCTTAATTAAGATGATAATGTATTGCCTTGTTTGGAGAGATTCTGCTCGTAATGATGCTGGTGAATTATGAATAGAAGGAAATTAGTAATAACAAATGCCAGATGGAGGTGTCTTTCAAAGAGGAATATTTTGTGTAATATGGCATGTAAAGTTGACGGACTGGATCTTAAAAGACCTTTATTATTCTTTAAGCTTTCCTGACAAAATTACTCTTTATCCTGCCAAGAAATGTAGTTTCACATGCCAGTGTGTTTTTAAGCTAGAGTAATTAAAGTATGCCTCTAAGTTTATGACTTGAAGTGAAATTCGTTCCTCCAGTGTTTTGTCAGGAATCCATAAACAGTGCAAGACAACTTATAACAACAGTAGTTTTGTCAATTCTACACGTTTTGCCTTTGAAATCAGAGGCAATTAGGGATGAACAAAACTACTTTCAAAGTTTACAAAAAAAAAAAAAGTGTAAGTTTTGCTGAAGTTTTACTTCACATTTTTCCTTTGGTTGAAGATGACTGTTGGGAATAAGAAATGTTTTTCTAGAATTAAAATCTGCCTTCTTTGATTGAAGTAAAAAATTATTACTGAGTTATAAATGCTTTGAATACTCAAATGCTAGGCCTTTTTTGCAACTTCTTGAGAGAGGAAAATAAAATTTAATTTGATTTTGTAATGTAAAGTAGTAATTAAAAGAGAAATAGACAAGGGAAAGTAAGAAATATCACTTTGGGGTTTGATATGTCATTTTCTTATAAGAATATTCCCACTTCACGGGCATTCCAGCTTTGATCTCATAACCTGCTGGCCGCTGTCCATTACAGAGGAGGTGCTTTCATGATGATTTGTGGGTGAGGCAAAGTGTGTCACAGCAGGTGACTGTGAAGATTTGATTTTCCTTTGTAGTTGTCCTTAGATTGCATTAGGACAATTTAGGACGTTAGAAGTGTTGCATGTAGTCTCTCTGTATCTGATATGGCAAACGTAGTAGATGAGGAAGACTTGAAGAGCATATCTTCTGCTCTGTCCATATGCATGGTCACAAATCGTTTACAAATACACAATAATAAACTTGAGATGTACAGTCCAAGACTTCTTCCAAAGGCTCAATCATTGTGACAGGGTTCAGAAAGATAACAGAGAAGTTCCTTTTGTCTTCTTTAAATTATTTCTATGAGTATGCATTAGTAGAGGAATAAATGAAGTTACGTATTTCATATTGGATGATGAAAAGAAGGCTTCTGCTTCATTTCAAAAAAGATCAAGATCAGTTTTCATGAGAATAAAACACTGTTTTGAATTATGCTTAGAACAGACTGTCCGACTATTTCTGGTATTAATGTTCATTGCCATTGCAGAAAGGATTTAACAATAGAAAGATGAGAACATGGGAAAAGAATGTCTAGAGGGAAGGCAGTCAAGGATGGGATTCAGCAGCTCTAGCTTTGATAACAAAAGCAAAGAGTGCTCTCAGTTGAGTCTTTTTGAGATTAATCTGATACTTTAAATAAACCCTAAATTTACCTTAATGCAGAGAGAGAGTAGTATTTATAGGCATTTTCAAAAACTCCTTAGAGCATTGTTTCTCTCTGATCTTGGTGAAACTATTGTGAATTTACCTGGGAAATGCTATCTGAAGCTATGATCAACTAAACGCTGATTTTACTTGCACTTCTTTAATGAACAAGTCCTGTCTATATTAAAAAAAAAAAAAGTTGCATTCTTTAACAGCAATCTACCTAATGGGAAATGGGCTATAGCTCTTCCACTCCAACTGTTTTGAAATCTGTACTACCTTTTTGCTGTGTTGTCAGTTTTGTTTATGCTGAACTTCTTTCTGTTGTCTTTTTTTTTTTTCCAGAAAAACTTTACAATTCCAATGGACGGGAGCTGAGACGGGCACTCTTCTCCTTGAAACAAATATTTCAGGTGAGCAAATAATAACTGTCCATTCTGTGATTTGAACATGAATTTGTTTCCTTTTGTTTTTAAATGTAGGTAATAACAGTTTCAGGCAAAAAAAGAGATAATTTTAAGACTTTATTTGTAATGTCTGATTAGCCAATTGCTTCTTAGGGTCTTTTCTCTTTATGCTCTACAAGCCTTTCCCTGTTCCTTCAGTCTGTCAGAAGACAGGACCAGATGTGGAGTAATGGCAGAGTTAGTTGTTGGAACCTGCCAGGAAAGGAGAGAAGAAAATTGGGACTTTTAGATGAAAACTAAGGCTGCTTGTTAGACAGTAGCATAGTTCTGTATTGGAAAGATTGGGAGGGGGATGTGACAAGAGGAGCTAGGAAACTATGGGTTGGGGTGATGGCTTAACATTGGCCTAATAGTTGAAAAAGAGACTAGGTTTAAGCCACATCAAAAACTGAAAAAGGACGTGAGAAACATGGGACAGATCTGATGAGGAGCCAGGATGTGCTGGAGGAGCACCGAAGATGTTAGAACTTAGATTGAGATTAGAGGAAATTATTTATTGATTAGCTAAAAAAATACTTTGTTCAGCTGATGAGGGTATGGTAGTGACTGATCAGTTTAGGTTCACGGAAAAGCATGCATTTTAATGTGACTGTTGATTGTGGAGGATACCTGAAATAAGCAGGATATTGGGTCCTGTGGGGAAGTAGCCACTGTGATAGACAAGTGATGTGGATGACAAGAAAATGAACTGGATGTAAAACTTGGATTTCAGATTGGTTTTACTGGATAAGGAGAAGGACTTGGGAAAATTGCAAGACTGGAATGAAACTTGTTGGAGGGAACAGTCCAGGCATACTGCTGATGTGATCTTAAAATGGTATTCAGGATAGCACATTTCATTTCTATCAGTAAATGTAAGTGAAATCAATAAGAAAAGCACCTCTAGATAGATAGGTGCAAGGGTTTCAAGCTATTAGTTAGAATTTTTTGCTTTGTTTTTCATAGACATTTATTCTAAGAAGAATAACAAAGTTTATCAATTCTGCAAGACTGCAGAATTGCAAATATCTGAAACAAACAATGCTGCTTACAGATTTCAAAGTTCAGTATTCGGGATTTAGAAAATGACAGAATGAAGGTTTTCTGAACAATAGGAGTAGATGGTGAAGGGTGATTCATTTAATGGAAAATTTTGGTAGTGAAGATGTCTTCTGGGTCAGAAAAAAGACCTTGAATTTTGAAATTTTTGGACAAAGAAGGAGTTCCAGCTCCAAAACAGTCTGGTCATCATATGGCCACAGACTGGTAAAACTATTGTCTCTTCAAGGCATTCCTAGGGGAAAGACTGTTTGAGAGTCACAGTGATCCAAGTTGGGTTTCCCTATGAGCTTGCCGAGGGAGTGGACTGTGTTTTCAGAGGAAATTAGGCAAGTTTCCAAGAGTCTTGTTTCTTCTCTTTTTTTTTTAACCTTAACTGTTTCTAGGAAGTATTTCTATTTCTCTGAATTTACATATTCCATGGGTTAAACTGAGCACTCATACATATTTAGCAGCAAGTGCTACGCCTCTCTTCACTGTCTCTTCTCATCCATCCCACATCTCCTATACTTCCCATCATGAGTTTTCCCAGTTTGAGTATTCATAAATGTTTTCTTCCATATAGGTTACTTAAAGTCTAGTAGGTATTTGTGAGCACATAGTGCTCAGTGCTTTCAGTGAACAGAGCAGTAAGATCTGTCTTCCAGCCGATCAGCTGTTTTCATGGAAATGTTGTTGAAATATTTATCCTAATAAATTTAATTGGAGTTGACTGAGTTGAGAAGTACTGAGAGGGCAGGGGAAAGTGATGCACATAAACCCTATCTGTGTATTAATTTATTTTTTAAGTGAAGCCTGTCTGACAGTTTCAGAATATAATTTTCCTTGAGAATTTGACTTCCCTGCTTCCTAATGTATGTGATATGGAAATGAATTTGGAATTCTCTGTTGCCACTTTAAGTAGCTACTTCTGGTGGAATTGTAGCTATTTGTCAAACAAACTTACCTTTCAAAAAATCTTCATATACTCTCAAAATACGTGTTCTCATTAGTTGGTACTGTGGAGAAGTCTTCCGCAGGTTGGGGAGTATTCCTATCCTATGCTCAAGTATTTGAGGTAGTACACTACACAACTGGAAAATGAGACCCCGTATGATGTAAGCTCCTGTTTACCTATCAACTTTGCTGTCATTAACAACAGTTACCGGCATTGCTAAGGGCATCTTTTAAGCATGATTTTAGTTTATCTCTTAATGAACCATGAGAGAGAATGTAAAATGAATTTTATATCTGTTTTAGAAAGAAAAGCTATTTCAATTTTTTAGTGAAGAAAAATACAAGTATAAAATAAGGTTTATATTGTAGACCAAACACAGTTGACCAAAAGGTGATACCTAATTTATTTCTCAGTCTATGACACTGAAGTATGTTAGCATTAGAAAGCTATCATTATGTTAAGGTTTTTTTAAAGTATATTTTTCAACACAAATATCTGCTTGATTTTGTGTCTCATTATATTTTAAATTCCTTAAGAGTATAATGTTTCAGAAATAAAATGTTGACTTCAAAACTAGTCTTTATTTCCATTTTAACAAATTTTCAGAGTGTTATGGAGACTTCATCATGTCTTTAAGTGCCAAGACAGTTCATAACACTGTGTTTTTATAATCATTTCATCATAGCTGAGTTAATTTGGCACAGTTCTGTGTCAATATCATTTTTGATTTAAAGAGCTTCAAGGTAACGTGCAGTCTCTTATTTGCATTAAGTGGGAATAAGCCCAAGTTTTACATCAAAGATGAATTCCAAATAGTTGGAGCTCTTAGTTTTTCACGCGAGGCCTCAGCAAAGCTTAGCAATGTTTGGCAAAAACAATGCCTTTGTTTCAGAGTTTAAATGAAAGATTCATTTGGCAAGTACGAACTTGGAATTTCTCTTTGGTTTCTTCTGGTGGGCTGGTTTTGGCACAATGGTAAAGGTCATGTGGAGCATTTTTCTTTAACAGTAATGCCATTCCGTTCCTTTCATTCATGCTAAAGGATTAAGGTAGCCACACTCATCATCATTTGCTGAACTGTACTTTAGTATCTTCTTCTGATTTACCAGTATGCTTTTTGATGAACAAACTTAGAGTAAGAAAAATAATGTTCAGACTAGAAGTATATGAAGTGCTTGACCTTAAAAGAACTGGAAAAATATATATAGATATAATTTACAACCTGTTGGAGTACAGTTTACCTCCCTTTGAATGTATTTTCTGACAGAATTCTGTGTTGCCTGGTTCTTGCATTTTTCAGAGAGATGTGCTAAAACTGTGAAAGGCATCCAGGGCCAGGATCCAGCTGAACATGGCACTTCTAAAATCAAGGTCAAGAAACATCCTTGCGTTTCTTGATCATGATACTATAAGAGAGATAAAAACACAACTGCCTAAAACATTTAATGCAGTATCACTCTTAAAAGCAGAAAAATTTGTTATAAGGACTATAATATATGTAAATAGTGCCACGCAGTTTACTTAATACTAAAAACTTTATTTAACAAGACCTCTGATACACGTAGATGTAATACAAACCAGGCATGTTTTAGAACCTATAAACAAAAATGTGCCTTGTAGTTAAAAAGCATTACAAAGCATAGTTTCAAATCATGCTGATTGCATCATTTCAAAATATGAAATAACTGGATAAGAATATGATTTTAGAAGAAAACTAAGAAAGCTATAAAGCATGTCTCAAGTCTGTTAAAATCTATAATCGTGTAAATCTGTCTCTTAAAGTTATTGAAAATATTAGCAATCAATCAATCCATTAGATTTTCTGGAAAGCAGAACTAAAGGGTATATTTTAAAGTGACAAGGAAAATAGCCAGTTTTCTTTTCAGCCTGTTTTCCCCACTAAGTGTCATTTGACAAATGCAGGACATCTCCCACTATTTTTCCTGAGGATTCCCGTTTTGCGTTGTGATCAGAACATCAAGCAACACAGTTACAGAAATCTTTTACAGAATTTTCTTCTATTATTGAGAAATTCATTAATCATTGAACAATTGCGCTTTGTCTAAAACGTCACAAAGAACAGCTATGTAGGGGCCCTGGAAACATTAACTAGAAGGTGTTAGGATAGACACAATCTTATCAGTGAGTGAAATCAAATGTCACACACTTCAGCTGCTGAGGAGTCATCAATCATCCTGAGGAGAGCAGAAGGAGTATTCTGTGTTTGCCTCATTGATCTCAAGGAAGGAGGCTGCTCCTTCCCCTCCTGCAAGCATGACTGATGACTCCTTAGGGTTTAAAGCTGTGTGACACTTGATTTAGGGGCTGCTGTCATCACTTGTAAGGCAGGCTGCCTCCTCTCCCCTTTAAGAGCCCTCCTGGAAGGGTTCTTGATTAAGGCATGAAAAAGAAAGAAACTTTCATTTCCTTCTCAAATTGAATTCACCGTAGTTCTGCATAGCAGTTTACATATCTGTTTAATCCGGTTTTACAAAGGATATGTCTCATTCCTGTTTAGAGATTATAAATAAAATAGATATGACACGTTAGATGTCAAAATCGGTTTCTCAGTTTCATTGGCAGAGTGTCTTCATGCCTAGACAATGGTATGGGCTGAGATCTAAACAGTTCTTAGTGAGACTATCAAATGTGAACTACTTCCACCACAAGGACAGCCTGACAACTGGAGAAGCCACCATTATGCATTCTCTAATTTGTGTGAGTCTTTGAAACCTTGCTTTTTATGGAGCCTATCTACTTTAGCTTCTTCAAGTATGTAATACAATGCATGAACATTGTCTAATCTGTTGTTTAACTGCCATGAAGAGTATTTCTGGTAGGGTCTGGCCCATTTGACTTTTCTAGTAATTTTTAATTCTGCTGTTAACTGGGGAGGTGGGGGGGCGTGGGGGGAACTACGGTATATTGATGTATCTGCTATCTACTCAAGATGCAAAAGATGAAATTCTGTCCCCATCATCAATGGCATAAAATTCCTTTAGTTTCAGTATTATTTTTACCTGGTGGTTGAGTTTATACAGGCAGATGGATTTCGGGAAACAAACAGAGGGAGACAGCAGGACTTTTTTTGCTCGTTTCCCGCTAAATGCTTTGTATTTATAGGGGGAGGGAACCAAAGCTTTTCTAGCTAATAATTGTATAGATTAATCTGATATGAAGATGTGACTTATTTTTGCTTGCTTGCTTCTTACACTCACAGGGGAAAAAAAAATGTTATCTGGGGAAAAAGATCCTGTAATTACCTGTACCTACATTAACTGAAATAGCAATATATTGAAAGCAGAAAGTTCTTCCAAATGGTTCAACTTGCTGAAATAGTAGAGTTTGTTTTCCACGTTCTTTCTTTCAACCTGTTTTAAGAATGATAGCACAGTTTGGTTCCCTCTCCTGAAAGACAAAATGCATCAAATTATTGCTCTATACAAACAGGTAGCCCACCATTTTCAGTGGTAAAACTTGATGGTAACTCTGGGATTTTTCTCAGGTGAACATGACATCATGCAACTGCAAGGTTAAGTGCAGTGAGAGTACTAGAAGCAAGCATTACAATATCACAGTAAGATGGTTTTCTACCTGCAGTTCCCTCATCTGATACAGGAATCAGGCAGGTTCTGTGCAAGTAGTGAAGTTAATGACCAAAGTTGCTGAAGAAACAAAACACCACATTCAGAGTAAAGGAAAAACAGAACTTTTTGGAGAAGATGGTGGTGAGGATCAGGGAGGATCAGAATAATTTGATCTTGGTAACCAAAGAGAGCAAACAAAGTAAGAATATAAGTGTGGCATGGGAGCAACCTTGCTGTGCAAGCAAAGCACGTTTGCCTCTCTAAATTTTAATTTGTCTTTAAGCAACTTAAGACATGAGTGATTCTTTGGGGATCTTAGTTACATCCACTGAAGAAGACATCTTTGTTTTTGTCTTAGCAGTGCAAGCTTCTATTTCCTTCCCTACGTGTAAGTGTCAGTATGTGTCTTTTACAGGCTGATTATCTATCCGAAAAGTCTGAACATGAAAGACTGTAGGCTGATTTTTCTCCTTGGTCTTCTAAGGATTTGTTGTATGTATCCAAAAGAAAGAAAACTTTATGAAGGGAAGCCCAAAATCTTAAAGGATCAATTCTTCACATACAAATAAGACACATTTCACTAAGGAAGAAAAAGGAATCAATTAATGGGAAATATGTGGTAATAAATGATGTATTAAACCTTGATAAAATAGTACAAATAAGAGCTGAAAGTTTTCAAGTTTTAAATTTATCCTTTTTTCATGGATGCCCAGTAAGAAAGAGCAGTTGTTCTAAGAAGTTACTTTAATTCCACCACACAAGATTACTTTTTTTAAAAAGGAAAAAAATTAGAGATCTATAAGAAAGTTTTAAACTTTTAAAACTTTCAATAAATGTATGCAATATTTGTTGTCTACCTGCTACCATACTACTACTTCTGTTAATGTGCCTGGAACTTGGTGCTCTAAATATACCTTAACTGTGTCTAATAAATACTGAGGAGTCTCGAGAAATCTAATAAAGCAGGATTTGATTTTTATCTATTACTTATTTCCTCAAGATTTTATTTCATACTCTGCAGGACCACTACTGGGAGGATAGCTACATGGCTAGTGCTGGTTATCCTAGGTATCTGCATACCTGTCACCTGGGAAATTTGAGAAAGACTTTGAGAAGCCGTTGCATGAAGTTCTCCATACAAATGCCTTGTTTCAAGTTTTATATATTTTTAAAAATTTGGACAGGTGAAAAAAAAATCCAAAGGTCTCTGAACCTCTTTCACATTAGAGTACCTCCCAATATCCTTAAGCTTGAAGAAATTCTGTCTGTAAGAGAATTACATATTTGTTTCAAGGTATTAAATATTGGATATGTTTCTATGTTTTTTAGTTCAAAAGTAATGTGAACTATTAAAAGATTTATTTTGCCCCCATGTATTCTTTCAGCTGTCCAAAAGAAGCTGCAGAAAGGCATACAATTTAAATGTGTCCCTTTGTAAAGGAGGTGTGAAATAGTAAGTGTTGCAGGTTCTCTATTTTGCTAATGGGAAATACTAGCAAATGCTGTATTTGTTTTGCTGGTATTTTTAGCGCAATACAAAATGTGTTCTTGAGAAACAACAAAATATTTATTTTCTGGACAGAGGGTATTTCAGAAGGGAGACTACACGGGATTGATGGGTGTAAATCAAACCCTTCTGGGTGATTTCTGTAGCTGTTTATTGATGCAAAAGTGGAAATCCATAATAAGCAATAATGTGGTCTGTATTTGTAATATTTTCATCTTGGAAAGAAATTGAAAAAATATTTAATGGCATAGTGTTATCATTAGCTGGCACAGATGTGCTTAAAAGGCTGGCAAAAAAAAATTGCTGACATTTGCTGACTGCTAATTAGGCAACTGACTCATGGCAAGGATATACAATGGAATTGATACTTGAGGGTGAATTTTCATTGTAATAATCACTAGGAGCCAAAGTTTGCATTGCAGGTTGCTTAAATATATTACCCTACTGAAAGGTAAGGGGAATGGTCATTTCTGTGCATGTTGTTGTAAAATGTTGCTTCACGTAAATAGACATGAGACTAGGAAAAAAAGGAACAGTGTGAAAATACTGATGTCTTTATATAGTGTTATGCTTCTACACAGATGTACATGTAATGAGTTGTGAAGGCTGGGGGAGAGGCAAATAAGGAGCTTGGAGTCAGCGTGAAGGAGTGTAGGGAAAAGCTTGGAGGGCAGCGGAGTGGAAGCCCTCAGGACTGAAATACTTCTACCACTGCCTCAGTTACCTCTAGCAGCTGATTGCAGTTTTAAGATATCCCGGTCCAGGGCACCCTTTTTCTCAAGGAGTTGTTCTTTTAGGTGTGCTGGTGGGAGCGTGGGCGAAGGAAGACAGCAGATGAACTTGCCTAGCATCCTTATCTTGAGGTGGCTTCTGAGTTGCCAAGTATCAGGCAGTGAAGATCCTTGTCTTGGGGAGATGGACTCTTTGTGACAGCAGAAGATTCTCCTCCTGCTACCCTGAGAGCTGTGTTTGGTTCATCTTCTAGAAATAGTGTCCTGACTCAAAGCAGAGCTCATGGTTTAACATAAGACTTGCCTGCTTAACCACCAGCTCATCTGGTCCATATATAGAGTTGTTTTGTAGCTGCTTAAATAATTTTGGTTGAAATGGTACTATAGTCTTGAGGAACTCATAGGACTTAAGTTTATGTATGTGTGTGTATATATATGTGCATGTGTATATGTTTTGGGGATGATTTCTTTCCAGATTTGTTTGGAATAGATGACTTGGCTCTTATAATGGACTGAAATAAACAGTGACAATTGAATTAGATACTATCAGGCACTTCTGCACTGGCAAGCTTGTATTTTAATTATATCAATAATTTCAGAGTCCAAAGAACAGAACTATAGTTTAAAGTGTGGGAAAGGAACTATAAATTATATCTTGGCGATCCATGCTCCTTCAATCACTTCCTGACTATGTTTACCTAGTTTTCAAGCCAAAATGAGCTTTTCTAACTGCAAACATTGCAAGCCAATCTTGATCTATAAAATGCAACCTGTTGCTTAGCCAGTAAATAGCTGGACTCCACAAACGGTCTGGGATTTCTGTTTCTAATAGAGCATGGCATAACTCTTATTACTACATCATTGTAGTCCTGTCAATGGGAGTAATTATTTTGCTGGTAACTTTAGCAGATGTGATGCGTACTGAAGGCAGGCAGCGATAGTTAAAAATATTCTTGTGGAGACTTTCTTGTTGTATATTGCTAATGTAGACCCTGGGGTCACAGAGCTAGGCCGCTGAAAGGAGAGGCAAGAGGAACTGGCTGTTAATTTTCTATTGCTACTGGGGCAGAGCATCATATAAGCGTTTGAAATTAAATGGGGAACCTGTGGATGTGAAGGCTTTCAGGTCACACTGTGGTCACAGCCCTGCTCTGCCACATTGCTGCTGCTGTCTGGGGCAGTCAGGTTAGGAGCAAGGGGTTGTTTTGTTGGTTTTGGGTTTTGTTTTTTGGGAGTTTTTTTTGTTTACATGAGGGTTTGCCAGAGGAATGCTTAGGAAAGAAGATCAGTAAATTTCTATTCTCCTTGCACTGTTAGGAGTAGGAAGGGTGGAATAAGGACCTACCCGTCACTGATGCTTTTGTGAACAGAAACCTAGATTTTATTATTCTGCCTTTATTTGCTTAGCAACACAGGAGGCTTTTCAAGTATATTAGGCAATAGTTCTGCAGTTTACTTTCTTGTGGTGGAACGCCAGATGTATTGTCATTTGAGATTTATACCAGCGAAAGCCTGCAGTCGCGCGTGCTTTGCTCTTTGACCTGCCTCCTCCTTCCTCCCTTTCCTCACCAGTCAGCTGCTGTCCTTCTGCTGCTAATTTACATCCCCAAATGAATGAAGCTTAATCCCTAAACCTTAATCCTCCTAAAACCAGCTGAACTTTGTGATCCTATCTTGACTTTGCAGGAGATTTAAAAAAAAAAGGGGGGGTAAAAAAATGTCTTTTCTCTTCTTTAGAGAGTGGCCATCATTTATTTTTTTGGGGGAGACTTTCTGCAAGTGCATTGGCATTTTAGTGATCCATGCGTTGTTCCTTGTTTTGTTTGTTTTTTTTTTTAATTTTATTTTCACATTGAGCATAATCATCTGGGGTTCCTGTTTCAGTTCTGCCTCCTTGCTGTGCAGCATGTACTCCTGGCAGGGCAATCTGAGGAGGGGTTTCCAAGGAGAACTTGCTCTGATGTATTAATGTGGTGTGGGGACAGCACATGTTCCCAGCATACTATTTCACAGATGAAGAGAGCAATGAGTGAAAATTTCCCTAGCTCCCCCTCTTAAAAAGTAGTGATTTTTCCTTCAGAGGAGCCAGGCAGTGTCTGAATGAGCTGTGACCTTTCTGCCTGTAGGACTCTGTATTGGTATGCTGCCAGCATCTCTTCCCACGAGATTTCAGGCAGCGGAGGAGGATGCTCCTCCTCTTTGAATCTGGCAGGGTTTACGTTTCTCCTCTTCTGCTACATTACACAGTGAAATGATAATATTCATCTTATCTTTTGCCTAGGTGAATTATCACAACGTTAACATGTGAATGCAATATATCTTTGTGTGAAGTTACCACTTTTGGTCTACAGACAAAATCATCTGGCCTGAGAATCAGTTTAAATCTCTTAATAGGGGTGTTGTAGTGTGACAGAGCAGAGAGGGACGCTCCTCCTGAGGCAGCGGGTGAAGTGCATCAACCCCTGGCGCTCAGTGGGAGTGCAGTCCTCTCCTGTAAGCCTGTAGGCAAAGCTTAGCAAGAAGATTCTTGTGGCTGTGGCTGGTACCCTGATTGCCTGTGCTGCTCTCACTTCTATGCTGGATTATTGCAACTTTTGCATTTTGGAGTGTTTGGACGGTACAGAATGTGATTGCTGGCTCACTCAGTAACGTGTCATGGAGAGCACAGGCTGGGGAACCCTATGGTTCCTTATTTAATGAAATTAACATTACAAAGTACACAATGTTTAACTTTGTAACAGAAACAGGAGGGAATTGTATAGCATAGGATTAAATATGGGAATACTTAAACAACTCGAAACAATGGTATAGTTTATGCAAGGAAAAAAAATCCATAAAAATTAGGTTCTCCTTGGTGAAAATGTCATAGATGAGCATCTTGTTATGATTCCGTGGACAGACAGTACTCTGCACAGGTGTTAGCCACGTAAGAGAGAAATATGTATGTGCATATCCAAGTGTGAGTATTCAGTTACTAATCCAGTTTCCCCAAATACTTGGAATGGAGATTTCAGCAATACTCCGTAGCTTTAAAAAAAAAAAAAAAAAATCCCTTGACAAACTGTTCCAAAACTTTGATTCTTATTAGGAAACAAGGCAACTTTCTTGTGGCATAAAAATAATCATGCTTTGGGTGAAAGTTTTCAAACATGTGGCCTGCAGAAATAGCAGGCTTCAGAAAGATTTATTTTTAACACTATGTAAACAATTTATCTTTGCACATGGAAGCTGCACATCAGATAAGATGCATTCTAGCGAAGTGTCGTTCCTTGAAAAAAAGTCTTCAGTCTTCACCCTCAGATAAGACCCCACAAAACTGCATTAGAGAATACATCAAAAGGTGCAGAGACAGGGGTATGAGTAGGAAGAAACCCTGCCTACACTTCTTGTTCCGCTAGTGGCAGAGTGTACTGTATAGACTTCTTGATCAAAGGATTTATGGGGTCTTTTTAATAGCTAGGCTGAGTTATGCAGGTGAAAGTATGATTTGTGCATTTTGTCAACCACATAAGTAAGCTTCAAACTCCCCAATTTGAATATATTTAATGTCTTTTTCATTATATATTGGGCAAAAATAGAGCTTTATTACAAAGCGTCATATATTGTTTTTTTTCTTCCGAGATGCCTAAAGAAAGGAAGAGACACGATCTATTCCAAGCCTGTGAGTAAATGTGTAAAATATAGCTATCTGACAAGGCCAATGGTGTCTTTTCATAAAGACTTTAAGTAGCCAGCCTTTGTGTCAGTGCACAATCTTTATGGTTGTAGGAGCTTAGCAGGAAGCTTAGAGAGCTTTGCCTGTGTTTTGCTGCTTTTCTCATCAGTGCTTTAATGCCTGCTGATTAAGGGCTCATAAATCTTTGCGATATTAGTGGAGGAGTCCTTTCTATAGCAAATGACAACCTTTCCCTGCCTCCTTTTAACTGTTATCATGCACATGCAGCAGCTACTTGTACATATCATTGTCACATGCACCATATATTCCATACAATGAATACTCTTTTCCTGGAAACCTGAACCTCTTACCGCTGCTAGAGAGTAGCCTTTACTCCTAAGGTCACCTAACTTGGCAAGTCAGTGAATTAATGGGTCTGAAAAGATTATCCTAGACCAAAATTCATGTAAACATTCTCCTTTCAATGTAGAACGTATGGGCTTGGGTGCCTTTCATCTCTCCCTGCACATTCCAGATGTTTGCTTCTTTCCTCTCATCGTATATACATGATGGGATAGATAATGTGCTGACTTTAGATTTATGTCTAGAGCATGATATGTTTGTAGTCCACTTCATTACACCTTCTTTTTCCCTTTTATTTGGGAAAGGAGAAGTACCTTAAAAGCCTTTTTTAAATTCAGGTTTGATTTGTTTATTCAGTGCTTTCCAAAAGCAGTCTGGTTAGAGTCCCTCATCCTCTTCATTTCCTCTGCTGTTCCCCTGCAATATATCTCTTTTCAGTCAAGGATGACTCTGTGCTATACTGGTTTACTCCTCTGGCCACTTCGAAAAAGTTCCAGAAGGCAGATCTCACAATTTGCTTTGGGAAGGTCCTTGTTTAAAATAGAAAATAAATTTAAAAGTCACCAACATGTAACAAATCTTTAGCATGAGGTATTTTGAGAATTAGATGCTAATTTTTACCCAGGTGATATTCTGATGTGCATTCACTATTAAAGATTATGGGGAACATCTTAAATTTATAACACGTATTTCAGTTTTTATCATTTACTGAGCATCAACAGCCCTTGATGGCTATGTGTTATTAAAATTTTTCTTTTGTTCTTCGGTTCAACCTTAACGTCTCTCAGGCTGGACTACTCTTAGCTTCTCTAGCATAGGGACAATGGTTTTTTGTATTTTCTGAATTTCTCTTATTTTTCCAAAATGGGTATATTAGGTCTATTAACAAATGTCAGAACCCACAAACCACTGTTATTCCTTCTTTTTCCTGTTTTTGCAGTCTTGCTTGATTGTGAGTCAACTGAGAATAGATTTTTTTTTTTTTCTCAGCTCAAAGATGATGCAAACACACTTTTCACAAGTTGATGCAAAATCACATTTTCTTCTAAAGTATCAGGAAAAGGTATTTAAAGAACAAGGAAGCATACTTTGAGCTAGGGCACCGTTACCAACTGAAATAATTAGCACTCAGTAGTTTATATTGTATATATCTTGTTTTCTTAAATTAGACAGTGACGACCAATAAAATATGAATCTGTTTGCCATCATACTTGTAGAAAAACAATTTTGAGTATGTTTTCCCCACAGCTTTCTTGATTCTGCACTATGCTACCAGTTTCTGTGTAATTTTTCTAAATTCTGAGTGCCTCTGTCCTTTCTGTCCCTCGCTCTTGCTAGGGGAAATCTGGCACCTTCTCTCTTTAGTAGCAGGGAATTTTTAAGCATTGACCTTGGCATACAGAGTAACTTACTTTCTCAGCATGCAAACTTCATGGTGCATAGCCTTAGTTTACCTGAACCCTGAATATAATTTACTTGAAGCTTAGCTGAAAAATTCCAGGGATATGTTCCTCTCTCTCGAGTTTTAGGAGAAACAGGATTCAAAATTATTGAAGAACAAGAGATTACTCAAGTTTCTTTGAGGAAAAATATATACTTTTTAAAGGATAAATCACCTTTATCAGGTGATAAATTTGTTTATCTATACATGACTGCAAAATATATACTTAAATGGTTTCAACAAATTTTATCTTCTCATGAAACATTAAGTGTATTTTTCTTATAATTTATACATTTCTTATGAATTGCTAGGTCACCTTACAATTTTAAGTATACCATTTGGTGAGCCTTTAACTTAGCCTGTAACTTAGCTCTGGTGAAAGAAGGAAATTCATAAGAAATAATCTGTCAGGCTGAAAGAACTTTGCAGTAGGTGAATCGTCACACGAAAAGGGGGACTTGATTATTTTATTGCACTTGGCAGTTTTCTAAGTGTATGCAGTGAATTCAGAAATCACTCTCAACAAAACTATCTACTGTCTGGATCTTGACTTCTCTCTGCGTTATTGGAAAGCTGAAATTTCTATCTAATACACTGTTGTGTGTGAAAACATATGTTAAAAATAATCAAAAGAAGGGACTCGGCAACTATGAATATTCTGTCCACAGAGTGCTTCTCTTCCATTAATATTATAAATTGTTTTTGCACCTAATCTGTATGGTTAATTCATTAAGTGCTGGTTAATCAAGTTTTTAGTAGGCTTTTGTTTGTCTGTGTGAGCCTTCGGTGAGAGGAGAAGGCAAGCTGTAGGTACGGTGCTCTGTAGTCCCTCTGTGTAGCACTGTGTGTGTAGTGCCCAGCAAAGCCCTCCTCTCCCCAGTACATGATATGGGGTCATTTGACAGCACTGAGTGAAGGACTGATTGTTAAAAAAAAAAAAAAAAAAGTCACTTTAACAAGTTTGACTTCCGTCAAATACTGAGGAGTATTTTCTCTTACATTTCCTATGTTTTCCATCATAATGTGGGAACATTATCTACTAGTGTTCTTATATTCAACACTAGACATTTTCATTCTAAATATAATTAATTAATATTACGTTAAGATATTGAATATAATACTAGATTGCAATAAACACCAATTTTAAAAGTTTCGTTGTATGCACTTCAAATACTGAACCTGGAGTTATGCTAAGGCGCATGTATGGTCTCCTCTTGTTGATACTGACACTAAGGCTTTAAGAATGTCTGTTAATGTGGTAAGAGGAGATTTTAATATCCGGTTGAATGTCTTCATTAATGGAAAAATCAAAAAAAAAAGGTTTACAGATACAAATCTTCTGTACTTAAAGGTAAATTTTTTTTATTGCTTTACTTCAATGTATTTTAATTCTGATTTTAAAATTTAGAATTCTGCTTCTAGTCTTCTCTATAACAACTTTCATATCAACTTGCTTACATCATGAAACATGAAGTCAATGTTGTAGACATCTGATTTTACATCATGATATATCCTGTTTCTTTGTCATTCAAAATTCTAACCCAGTTTTCCCTTTCTCCTGTGGCAGGATGACAAAGACTTGGTTCACGAGTTTGTTGTCGCTGAAGGTCTGACTTGCTTAATCAAAGTGGGAGCAGAAGCCGACCAGAATTATCAGAACTACATCCTCAGAGGTAAAGGAAATGCATCCAACAGTTGTTTTTATTGCTCTGAAACTCTCGCAGGTCTGCTACAACTTGCTGTGTTTAGTGTCTTGGAACGTGTTTCTCAGTTTGGTGTCAATTTTTGCATGTTATGCAGGAAAATTAAGAGGGGGATTAATACTCACCGCTGAGCAGGATGAATTGTAAATTCAAATCTTGATAGTCTCTCCATTGTACAGATTTCGTTGTAGTTTATACTGAAAATTCTTAGTTCTAAGAAAGAAAAGGCATCCTAAAGCTTTCATCGGGTAGCTGTAAATGTCAGAGGGCACAAAGCAAAATAACTTCTTGGAGTGGGATGAGTAACTGTGGAATAAACAGTGAGGTGGTCATATCTTAAGGTGAGTTGGCTGGAAGAAATTTTTAGCTGTCTGATATTTTGGAGTTAAACAAGTAATCGGAGGTTTACTTCTGTTCTTTGCACTTAAAAGATAACTGGCAAAGGTAGGGTTTGGATAGTGATGCAGAAAAGGTGTGTTACTTGATTTACTGTATTGTGGCCCAAATGAATGCCTGTGATTTTCATCTAACCAGGAAACCCAGGCTACAAATTGGGAGAGTTCCTTCAGTATTTTGAGGAGTTACGAGCGAGGGGAGAACAGTCACACCAAAGGATCTTTGCTGCTGAGTGATTTCTTAGTAAATAGAGAGCGCTGAGGAATGCACAGTTGCGGTGGATTGCTCATTTGAATTTTCTTAGACTGACATATATAGCTGTCTTTAAAAATGTCACTTTGATGTATCTAGCTGCTAAGACTCAAACTGCAATTTGAGGAGTAAAACAAATAGAAAAATAAGGAGAAGAATTTTGTAAGAGCCAGAAATGCTAAGTTACTGAAAGCAAGGATGCAATTAGTAAGTATGGCTTCTTGCGAAGAACTTGAAGATTAGACTGTACAAATACTAGCTTTGGGGGATGTACAAGAAACCAAACCAGTACCACAAATTATGTTCTATGTCAGTAGTCAGACAGTGATATAAATGTACTCGAATAGTAGCATGTCTATACTCAAAAAGACTGTTAACCACACTAAAACTAGATAAGGACACCGAAACATGTGAAAGAAAAGAGATTTTCTGTACAGCTGAAAGAAGTAGTTTCTGGGAGGAAACTGGCCATAGATGCTCTCAGAAAATTCAGACTAGAAGCAAAACAAAGGTGCTATATAAGACAATCTAGGGGTTTACACCTTTATCAGCTTGACATTACTCTAGTGTGGCTGGATGACATCTTTTCCCTTCAGCTGAGTTTTGCAGCCAAATACTGAAAATTCAAAATAAGAAAGCCTGATAGGTGTTTACACTACTGGAGTATCCAAGTGGCCTCATAATCCAAACACTGGATAGCCCTGCAGCTCTTGTGCACCAATGTAAGATAAGGTCCAGGACACTGAGCCTCACAGTTGACAGAATGATCTGCTGATACCAGGGGAGTCAGTCACATCTGAGTGATCTCACCACGCTACTGTGTGTGCCTTCATCTTTCTGAGATCTCATTTGACATCATCCAGGTATGGATTGAGAAGAATTAAAACCTCATTCCAAATTGATTGCTTTTTCTTCTTATTAGGATTTACCCTAAAGCATCACGAATTCAGGGAGATCACAGTGCTCTCTTTCTTGGTGTGGCTTATCGGATTGTGCTGTGTTTAAGAGCTGGGTGTCCATGATCTGAAGATGTTCCACTGGATTCAATGAATGATAAAACAGAGCCTTAGTGCCAATGTCCATGCCATCATAATAAGTAAATAGCAAACTCATCTGTTGCATTGTTATTAACAAGTGGTCACAGCTTGTTCAAAATAAATATAAAACAAACAAACCACCACCAACAACAACAAAAACTAACTGTATGGAAATAAGCCATAGAGCTACAATCTTTATTTTAAGCAGATGCTTTTAGGGATTGGTGTCTTCTGAAATCGGGTCCTTTTTTTCTCCTTGTTTTGCTCATGCGAGAAGCTGAAGTTTCTCTCTGGGTGCTGTATCCTAGCATCTAATACAATAACATGATTTTTCTGTGTGAGGTGAGTTTTGTTTCAGAAATTAAATTTGTCTTGATTATCATTCAGGAAGTTCAAAGCTTGTTACAACTCCAAGATTATGTCAGCTGGTTTGCAGTTCCAGGAGCCAGCATGTACTTTCTGAATAGGTCTACATGAGCAATGAGATAAAGATAGGTTTGGAAGTACGGCGTAGCCAGACAATCTTATCCAAATACATTGAGGAGGGTGCTGAAAAGAAACATTAAATACGTCATGTAAGAGTGTTTTTCTGGTCTATTATTTTTGGAACTCTATAGCAATTGGTTGGATTTTTTTTGTGACAGTCGTGTGTGTTATTGCAGTGCTGCATTTTACAAAACTCAGAGTACTGGTGAGTAGGTTGGTAAATTTGACAGAAGATACATCGTAGCACTGAGGTGGTCTCATAAGCTTTAAACTCAATGTTAAGTTATGGAGATAAAAAAAAAAAAAGGTCATCTTTGTCTAGAATGTTTGTGCCTTACTGCTGTGGTGTCCTTGTTCTGCAGATCCTTTTGGAGTGAAATACATCCTCCTTACTTTCACTGCATTTAACCTCAATCATAAATGGATGCAATTTCTCCTTAGTTCCATATTCTGCCTGCATTTCTCCGGCATCTTTGGGGTAATTCACTGTTTTCTTCTTGTGATCCTAACCCAGCTTGCAGGGCTTGTGACAGTAAACAACAACCTTAGGCACCGCATGGCCTCCTCCACCCCCGGGACTCGCCCGTGCCGGGCTGTGCCCGTCTTGACTGAGCGGTTTCCAAGCGTCTCCTGTGAACTTGTTTGCGTGCACTTAAGAAATAGCTTTGGACCTTGAAGGGAAACTAGGTTGGAAATATATGTATACGTAAGGGTTGTAGGTGATTTAATGAGTTCCTGGCTACAAGTTATTTCTTGAGAAGATTGCTTTCCTTTTTCCCAAGGTCTGCATTGTTTCACTCTAACGTTTCCTGGTTGTGAATTTCTGCTTAGTGGTTTTGACTTGATTCAACCCAGACCGAGCTGCCAATGTGAGTCACGAAAGTTTTGCTTCCTTTAATTAGTAAGTGAAGAGAAGAGAAATGTGGCTTTTACATACTAATCCAGACAGTTTATTGTCAAGTGCTAAGGAGTGACTGTTTATTTCTGCTCAGGTCCCCTGAACTAGGGTTGTTTGCCTTACCTTTACCAAAGCGTTCCCTTTTGTCACAGTATAGTGTATAGGCTCTAAACCACGAGCAGCTAGGGCTTCTCTTGAGAGTTACTCTGTTGAAAGTCTAGTTTCGAAACCAGCGTTTTTTCTTACCTACTTAGTAGTTCTTCATCCTAAATTTACTCTTTGACGTTGCTTTTAATTATTATGGAGATGTAAAGAAACTCTGTTTTCAAGAATTATTTTTTTTTTCACCGCAGAAACAGGCTTGCTTTCTTTTTCTTTTTTTTTTTCCCCTTTCATTTTTTCCCCTTTGGTGACAATTATCCATAAGAATTATGAACTTCACTGACAGTACTGAAATTAAAAGTTTATGTCCTGGTTACAAGATTGCAGTATGGTGGGTGTTGCCTATATATTCAGGCATAAATGGAAATGAATGAAAGACAGATGAAAACATACACCTTTTATAAGGATTGATATAAGTCTTTCTGTAATTTTGAAGATGCTTTGGATTTAATTTTGAGATCTTCTGTTCCTTGAGCAAGATGAGAAAACAACACATGAAATGCCATGGCTGAGTGCAAACTAACTAAATAACTGGTAGAATTATGACAATCTTCATGTTTTCTGTTATTTTATATAGAGCTCTTGGGAAGGTAAGGGAAAAAAAAAAAAAAAAAA
>WHYT01017491.1:849789-893933 GCA_009806455.1 Tetrax tetrax
AAAAGGTCATCTTTGTCTAGAATGTTTGTGCCTTACTGCTGTGGTGTCCTTGTTCTGCAGATCCTTTTGGAGTGAAATACATCCTCCTTACTTTCACTGCATTTAACCTCAATCATAAATGGATGCGATTTCTCCTTAGTTCCATATTCTGCCTGCATTTCTCCAGCATCTTTGGGGTAATTCACTGTTTTCTTCTTGTGATCCTAACCCAGCTTGCAGGGCTTGTGACAGTAAACAACAACCTTAGGCACCGCGTGGCCTCCTCCACCCCCGGGACTCGCCCGTGCCGGGCTGTGCCCGTCTTGACTGAGCGGTTTCCAAGCGTCTCCTGTGAACTTGTTTGCGTGCACTTAAGAAATAGCTTTGGACCTTGAAGGGAAACTAGGTTGGAAATATATGTATACGTAAGGGTTGTAGGTGATTTAATGAGTTCCTGGCTACAAGTTATTTCTTGAGAAGATTGCTTTCCTTTTTCCCAAGGTCTGCATTGTTTCACTCTAACGTTTCCTGGTTGTGAATTTCTGCTTAGTGCTTTTGACTTGATTCAACCCAGACCGAGCTGCCAATGTGAGTCACGAAAGTTTTGCTTCCTTTTATTAGTAAGTGAAGAGAAGAGAAATGTGGCTTTTACATACTAATACTGAGAAATCCAGACAGTTTATTGTCAAGTGCTAAGGAGTGACTGTTTATTTCTGCTCAGGTCCCCTGAACTAGAGTCGTTTGCCATACCTTTACCAAAGTGTTCCCTTTTGTCACAGTATAGTGTATAGGCTCTAAACCACGAGCAGCCAGGGCTTCTCTTGAGAGTTACTCTGTTGAAAGTCTAGTTTCGAAAACAGCGTTTTTTCTTACCTACTTAGTAGTTCTTCATCCTAAATTTACTCTTTGACATTGCTTTTAATTATTATGGAGATGTAAAGAAACTCTGTTTTGAAGAATTATTTTTTTTTTTCATCGCAGAAACAGGCTTGCTTTCTTTTTCTTTTTTTTTTCCCCTTTCCTTTTTTCCCCTTTGGTGACAATTATCCATAAGAATTATGAACTTCACTGACAGTACTGAAATTAAAAGTTTATGTCCCGGTTACAAGATTGCAGTATGGTGGGTGTTGCCTATATATTCAGGCATAAATGGAAGTGAATGAAAGACAGATGAAAACGTACACCTTTTATAAGGATTGATATAAGTCTTACTGTAATTTTGAAGATGCTTTGGATTTAATTTTGAGATCTTCTGTTCCTTGCGCAAGATGAGAAAACAACACATGAAATGCCATGGCTGAGTGCAAACTAACTAAATAACTGGTAGAATTATGACAATCTTCATGTTTTCTGTTAATTTATATAGAGCTCTTGGGAAGGTAAGGGAAAAAAAAAAAAAGCAGCTTGTGTAGACCAAGGCTTAATTGTTTTAAAAAAATATACTGAATAAGTGAGGTATGGAAGTTCAGGTGTCAGTCTGCTGACACCATGATGTACGAAGTTCTCCCTGATGGGATTCTATCCTGTCTTTCCCTCACATCCAGCTAGAAGGTTGTCAAAAGGTCATCCTGCCTTTTTTTGCAGAGCATATTTGTGTACTTGGATCCCTGCTTGTGGGTTCAAATCAGTATTTTAGTGGTGTCCGTAATTAGATGAAAGCAAGAATTTGTTCTTGCGGTCTGAAAGCACAAGCTAGGTGTCCAGTCCAAGCAGGAAGAGGCCTTGACCTTGCTGCAGCACAACATGTGAAAGAGCTAAGGCTGAGGGGAAAATGAGACCATCAGCCTGTGCTTATACTATACCAGGTTTGAACCAAAATTGCCTTTGGATGCAGGTCTCTGATTTAGTGAGAGCTGTGTACTTATACAGGGAATAAGAATCTGGGTTTTAAGTCTAGATGAGAGATGGGTTTAATTTTGGCTGGTGTTCTTAGTTTTTTGCTTTGTGGTGTTTGCTGGTTGGTTTGTTTTTTTTTTTTTTAAATACGAAGTAGTATAGGAGAACAAGTGCTTGGAAGAAGGCTAAGAGTTACAATTTGAAGTGATATTTCTTATAAGTTACCAGTCCCCCAAAACCATTATTATAATCTAAAATTAAAGGTAGGGTATATCCGAAACTTCAGTAATCCATACTTCATTCAATAATCTGGACAGAAAAACTAGTAGAACCAGTTTTGTTTTTTCCTGTCATGAGCCCACTGCACTTATGATAAAGTGCCTGTTGGTCTCTGCGGACGCTGGATCAAGTGCAAGAGATGGTCCCAGGTGACGGATCCGACATACTCTGTACTCCTGTGTCATAGGTAAAACATACAGCTATGAATTCCCAGGCAGGAGGTCAGTTTTTCTAAAACAGCAGGCAAATGGCTCAATCACAATGCCAAAGCCACTGATGATTAGGCCTATTTATAAAGCCAGAGGCGTGCAATTCCACCTGCATGCCAACTTTAGAATGAAAGGCTGTCTTGCGTGTTCTGGGAAATCAGATTAAATTCCTAAAACGCCTCAGTGCTGAATAGTAAAAGACCATCTGGTTACTGTCTGTCGCCGGGACACTGTGTGCCTGAAGTTGTCAAGGAGCTAGAGGAAGTCGAAGGTGAGGGTGAGGTTTTGCAAGCGGGCAGTGGAAGGTGCTGCTGATAACCCTCTCGTTCTGCAAGCCAGGCATGGAGTTATCAGCGAGCCGGTGGCATTTCTGTATCGAGCCAACTGATACTAGGAATACTTGGGGTTTATAAGTGTGCTTTTTGTAACAGTGGGATGATCCATTTCCAGGAATTGGCTGGCTGTTTTTATCAAAAAGACCCCTCGTTATTACAAGGACACAAATGCTTCCAGGGCTCTTGAATTTTCCTCCCTCGCCCTGATAAATTGCATGGCCTTGGCCTTTTGCGTTAAAGGTTGGGTATTACAAGGCATTTAGCATGGGGAGGCACATTCTTCTGCAGTAAATGTATGTAAAGCAATGTATCATCAGCAGGGTTAGTGTAAATATCAAAAGACTAGAAATAAGGTCTGTGAGAGGCTATGTCTATCCTAAGTAGACGTGTCTTGCTGGGTTGGTACCACAGCAGTAAAGCAGACGGTAGTAATGTAAGTTTAGTAGCGAAAATGGAGCTTATACTGTGTTATCGTGCATACCATTGTGTTATTCCTGTTTCAGAGTGAACTGGAGAACTGTTTAAAGTTTTCCAGCTGTAGAAAAGTATCACAGCCCCAAGCAAATAGGATCAGACAGGCTTAGCTTTGCATTTCTTTTTTTTCCTGAAGCCAAATATGAAAACTTTCCTTTCTTCTCTTAACCTTGAGTGTGCAGGTATCTGTATGTGATTGTGAAGTTCTTGCACACATCTCTATGTATTCAAGTTGACCTCTTATGTGCAGTCCTTTAAAATTATGTAAACTTCTCAGTTCATCTTGAAGTAGCTGTAGTAAGAGCCTGTGCTTTAAAGAGAAATCAGCTGCCTAAAGCTTGATTACTTAGGAGAGTTGCTTCTGAGACAGACTTGCTTGCTCAGTCTCCCTGTAAATTCAGTTCTTTTATCTTTCTGCTGAGTCCATCAGAAAGTATATCAGAGTTGGACACTTGTCCTATGGGGATTTGAATGTTCATATCATTCATTGGACATCAGACTGCAGTCCCATGAAACCATACCAACAGAGGGGAACTCCACCTGGAAGCTGTTGTGCCTGCATAGTATGGAGCAGCGCCATATGGAGATACAACCTAGGTTCCTCACCACCAAAAAAACCCCAAACAAAACAAACCACTGCTGTGTTAGCAAATTAGTAGCCAATTAGTGTATCTGTGCTGATAAGACCTGCTAATGAGTAGCACTGGTGAGCTTAGGTATGGTATCACTTATGGTATCACTGTGATGCAGCCATGCCGTCTCCCTTTGTGAAATGGGCTACACTGCCAGCTTTCCATCAGTGAGCTTTGTAGGTGCCATTTGTTGTAGTTCATGTAAAAGCAACAGTCTCAGAAAAAAATCAGACCCATACCTGATGGCTCAATGCTTCTTCCTGCTACAGTGGAAACCTCAAGATATGGCTCACTCTTTCTTGAAAAGCCATGGAATGAAAAAAATAGGAATGGATTTGGCATGCTGGTTCGTGAACTCTTTAGATTAGAAACAATGAGATTACAATGCTCTTCACTGTACCAGAAAAGAGGGCACGCTATACTATCTCTGTGATTAGTAATATAAACACTAAACCTCCTTGGCGTGATAACTGAATCCTCTTTCACTTCTGCAAATATCTTTTTAAGACTATATGTGTTTGTTTAATTTTACAAGGGTAGCTAGGAGAGCTTGACCTTGGAAAGCATGCAGTTTAAAAAGAGGGAAAATAACCTCTTTGCTTTCCTCTCTATGCTTTTAGCATTTCCTTTCTTCATTTCTCATCTGTATATTTCTAAATTATATTTATTAGACTTGATCTATGCAATCATTACACTGAATTTCCTACCGGACACAACCTTAAGTGTTCCCTTAGTTTGTGGAGGAAGCCCTGCCCTCTCCTTCTTCCCTCCTCCTCCCTCCCTTGTCCTTGGATATGATTCTGATCTGCAATCCATCTGGAAGCACAGCCAGATGGTCCTAACACACAGCGTACAGTGCAGGTCCTCCCAGTCTGGGCTGGGAATTGGCACTGAAGCAAATTTGAGTTCAAAAGTTTAACCACCCTATAGTAATTTACGCATCTACAAATAAACAGAGCTGTTCCTTGCTCTGTGCGTTGTATGAAATGGCCTTTCATGTTAGGATTGCTCCTGAGGAGGATATAGGGTTCTCGTGGTCTATGTGGAATTCAGCAATAACACCACCATAAAATTATGGATTTCCCTTGTTTTTAAAGCTGACAGAGGCTGGGAGACTCTGGGTTGCTTTCTGTCTCCATGAAAATGAATCTTCAAGTTTTGTGTAATTTTTTTTTTATGCTTTGTGAAATTCCCATGAAATGTGACACCTCAGGCTATGCAGACCGCGTGTAAAATGAGGGACTGAACCATGAAAAATGCACATCCTTAACTCCTAAGCAAAGAATAAGTACTTGGGAAGTAGTCTCAGGGGTCTTTAAAGCCGTTGTGGATGTTATATGATTTAACTACTCAAACTTCATGAGCGAGCCTTGAAAACAATGTACTGATTCCAACTGGTAGGAGGATATTACAGATTATTTCTGCCTTTTTGTAGTAATCTTTTGGCCTGAAAGTATCCAAAATCTGATTCATTATAGAAGGAGAAAATCTGCATAAAATAAAGACATTCGTAAGCCAGCACAGACATAAATGTTTGCACAAAGTATGTGGCTGCTGGCGATTTCACTATGAATTACTTGTATTGAGTATATGCACATAAAACATGGTAAAATACAGTTTGGAAATAGTGTGTGATTATTCCCACTTCAAGATTAGATACTTATGCAGTTATTTGTGATGGTGGTTGTTAGACTGCCACACAGAGTGCTCTATCCTGATACAGAAACGGGGAAAATGAAGTACTTTAGAGGAGTGCAGGAGGTAGGGTCAAATGTGTAGGATAATTAGAAAGTGCTGACTGTTATTCCGTGAAGGTGATTGTTGTGTGGCATAAGGACATGTCAAAAAGGAGACTCTTCAAATGTCTTCAGAGGTAATTTCCATATCCAGATATAGGTGGATTATTTTAAGTTACATCTTAGCCCTGCCTGTCTGGAATTTTTGCAAATGTACATGCGTATGCATTTCTATTGATTGTGTTCTCATAGGTGCAATCAGAAAATGGGAGCAGTGAGACCGTAAACTCTTAAAATACTTAATTTTTGTTACCATGAGGCAATGACCTGCTTTAAGCCTCTGATTGCTACTGCATCAAAATATTAAGAAAACATAGATGATTCAAGAATTTAAAATCTAAACTATAGGATTTGCATGTATTAGCACAGTATTACTTATTAACAATCATAAATTATGTGTTCATGTATGTATCTAAGAAAAACTGTGCAATACTCATAGGCTGATGACAGTGAGTGATAATCTTCGTGAGCATCTGGGAATATTAATGTTTCTGTTTGCTGCCATGGAGGGTTTCTGCTTGTCGTCTTCTGCATAGCCCTGAGAAGCACAGAAGGGGTAACATGTGCCCCTTGGGAAGGCAGAAGTAGCTAATAGCTGTGTGTTTACACAGGTTAAATGAGAGAAGATGGAAGCTCTCCTCTGCTTTGTAATGAAGTGTAAGGACCGGTTTACGATCTGTCAGAGTTACTTACTGCCCTCCTCCTCTGCCCCCTCTGCCACCTCCCATATGCAGGACTGGAGCCACTGATGGTGGCACTGGAGTGAAGAGAAGAGAATGCGGTCTGGAGTCCTCCCACTCCCCACATGTACATGAAGACTGTCAGTGCATGCATGGGCAGTGCTTGAACAGACCTGGCAAGGCAGAAAAGCTGAGATGCTGTGGAAATGCAGATGGGTTATGTCTTCCCTCTGCAAGCCAGAGAGAGGAGTTGTCGTTGGGGGTCCCTGCTAGTGGGGGGAAGTGCAAGTTTATCACATTCCTCCAGGTTTTACAAAAAGTGGGGACTGATAAACTATGAATGTATTAATTGTAGCACATGGGTCAGGCCAATTCCAGGCATAAATACAGGCTAGATGGAGAATGGATCGAGAGCGGTTCTGAGGAGAAGGACTTGGGAGTGCTAGTGGACAAGAAGCTCAACATGAGCAGGCGTTGCGTGCTTGCAGCCCAGAAAGCCAACCGCATCCTGGGCTGCATCAAAAGAAGTATGGCCAGCAGGCCAAGGGAGGTAATTCTCCTCCCGTATTCCACTCTCGTGAGACCCCACCTGGAGTGCTGCATCCAGCTATGAAGCCCCCAACATAAGAAGGACATGAAACAGCTGGAGAGAGTCTAGAGGAGGGCCGTGAAGATAAGAGGGCTGGAGCACCCCTCCTAGGAGGACAGGCTGAGAGAGTTGGGGTTGTTCAGCCTGGAGAAGAGAAGGCTTCGGGGAGACCAGAAAACTGGGGAGGGACTTTAGACAAGGGCATGTAGTGATAGGACAAGGGGTAATGGCTTTAAACTGGAAGAGGGTAGATTTAGATTAGATAGAAGGAGGAAATTCTTTACTGTGAGGGTAGTGAGGCACTGGAACACGTTGCCCGGAGAAGTTGTGGATGCCCCATCCCTGGAAGTGTTCAAGGCCAGATTGGATGGGGCTTTGAACAACCTGGTCTAGTGGCAGGTGTCCCTGCCCATGGCAGGAGGTTTGGAACTAGGTGATCTTTAAGGTCCCTTCCAACCCAAACCATTCCATTATTCTATGGTTCTTTCTCACCATATTTGCAGACAAAAAGGAATTTTCCCCGTTTTCATTGTGTGAGGCATATCCAGATTTTTTCAATTTAAATTCCTGATGCTAAGGCTGGTGCTGTCAAGCCAGGAGAGGAGGTTGTGCCCACCTCCTGCCCCCTAGCCCTATGGGAGCACTGCCTTGCACTGGCTACTGAAAATACAGTACCTTTGTTGTTTAGGATGAGTTTTTCAATAATTTATCACTTCGTTGATAACTGACTTCCTGATTTTTTTTTTTGCTCCAAATCCCTGCTTCAGAAAGAGCTCTGCCACTTCCAAAGTTACACCCCAGGGTACAGCAGGGTGGCATAGCACGTACTCCTGACGAACTTCAAGTCTCTGCAGTAACAAGAGTCCCTGTCTGCAGACTTTCACCGTGGATGCTCCAACTCTTGGTAGCCTGTCCCTGTGTGCAGATGGGTCTCGATGAGTAGACACTGTTTTCTCACCCAGGCAGTATGGTGGACCAAAGTTTTGCTTTTAAGGCAGCAACTTTGAGACATGGTTTCCAACTTCTCAAAAGTCAGAGGTGGGCCACCATAAGCTTGCTCTTAGTGTTTATGTTAGTATCTGTGATGGAAACATTGACTGTAGTATTTATTAACTAGGTATATTGTTTGCTAAGAATGTTCTTTTGTATGTGATTTGATAAAAGTTTCTTATGTTCCCTAAGATTATTATGGACAAATACATTAAGAATACTATTAAGTTTGATTAATAAGACTCTTCAAAATTAAGAAATACCTGTATGATCTTACTTTGCAGGCATGCATGCCCTCTTTGTGTGGAAGCTGATCCAGTCTTTGATCGCACAGTGGTACGACTTTTTCCGCAGCTGCTCAGCTTCAGTTAGTGAGCACCATCGCACCTGTGCACCTAATGAATACCTTTCAAATAGCTCGCCTTATCATCCGTGCTCCCCAAGGCTTTGGGATTTATTTTGTGCTATGTAAACTCTGTTATAAAGTGTTTGTTTTCGTCATGGATTTTTCTGTGGTTTGTCACTAAATGTTATCCAAGAGCTGAAAGGGCAGCATTATCTTTGTGTTACAGATAAGGGAATGAGACACTTGAGAACAGACATACTCTGAATTCAGAAATATTCAGTAAACTTAAGTGGTAGTTTTGGACTTTTGGGGTGGTTTTTCAAACTTGGTATGGTACTTTCTATTTATGTTTTTTTAATCTTTGCTCTTAGGGCTTCTTTTCTCATGTAGAATCTAACCCAACCTATCTTAGCTTTCTTTCTCTGATCTGTCTATACATTTTCCCCTTCTCACATCAACTTCATCCGTTTGTCTGGTCATTCACATCATCAATCCATTCATCAATATTCATAAATTTATTTACATTAATTTCTTCATCAGTTTAAACTGGCTTAAACATCTTTTCTTCCCATCACATCCTCCCATGTCTCCACTGTCTGTCCTGGGTTCTGGCACCACAGCTGTGTTTGTGTGATGGTGTACTGAACTTGACAGAGGAATGGGTTCATCTGAAAAATGAGGATGAAAAGGTGGATATTTGTGGTGGGGAGAAAGTACTGTTTAAGTACTGTTGAATTGTCCAGTCCATTTCTTGTGGTGGGACACGAACCCCTGTGCCAGCAAAACCCTGAGTTTGGCCTGAGACAAAGAAATAAGGGAGAGTGTTGCCATACCCTATCAAGTATGTAGTCACAGCTTTGATCTCTTGTCCATTCCTTTCCTCAACATTGCTCACATCAGTCCTTCCAGCCAAATAGCTTTTAGTCTTTCCCGTTATTCCCCTCATTTATCCCAGTCACTTCATCTGTTTTCATATCTCTCAGACACTTATCAGGCATTCTGTCATAATTCCTCCCTTAACTCTTTCATTTCGCTGAACCTTTCTGGGTTTAAGTTTTGTTTCCTTCAGTGTTCAGGTCAGAATTCTCCTCACCATCTGAGTAACAAGGCAATTCGTTTAAAACAAAACCAAAAAGCCCTCACAAGCAGCCTGCTCGTACTTTGAGTGCCATGTCCTTCCTTGGTGGGCAGTGGCTGGGAGCATTATGGATCTTTGGAGCTCCAAGGACGGACTATTTGGAGGTTTTAGCTGATTGTATACATTCAGTAGATACTATTATAAGTGTCAAACAATAGTAATTTCAAAACCTTGCAACTAGGCAAAGTTTGGCACATTTTAATGTGGTCTGTATGAGCTTTTTCACTGATATGACATTATAATTTTCCTGAGTTTTCCAAAGAGCCCAAAATCTAAAAATATTACAATTTCAAAAATTGTCAGCAGTATTTTTAATTCCAGTGAGATGTTATCTTCCTTCTCCTGCCTTCTTCAACCCACCCTGAATATAAGCGTTAGAAATTTTCCATGGAAAAAAAAAAGTTGTGTTTCAAACACCACAGAGAGAAAGCTTCGGTCCAAACGCAAAGCTTGAGGAAATTATGGACAACTAAACCCAGGAGTGTTTTCATGGGAACTATCAGGCAATTTTAGTAACAAGCAACAATACCTATCACTTATGTAATGAGCCTTCAGTTTTAGTTTTGTGAGACTGATGGCTCACTTCAATTACTGAAAATGCATAGGAAACTAGTCCTTTATTGGCTAGAAGTATAAAATTACTTGCGTTGCTTTATTCTGGTCTTTGGCTGTAGTAATGTGGATTGATGGGGTGACTACTAAACCAGTTACGCTCAGAGTGTAATTGTTTGGTTTTTACATACAAAGAACAGACCTAAAAATCTTTTGAATTAAAAAAAAAAAAAAGTGTTCTGATGTTGAGTTCTTGTGTAACATATTAATTGTGAATTAGCAGAGCAAGACATGACTGAGAAGTGAATGTTTATCAGGAATGTCTCCTGAAATCTTGCCTTTATGTCAGTCCTTTAGAGTATGTAAGGACTGTTAAATATGTAATAAGTATAATTTGAAATAATCCTTTCTGCTGGAATACAGGACAGAATTTGTCTCACTTAATTCCAGTTGCCTTGTCTCAGATAGATAGCTAGACTACTTGAGCAAGAGAGAACACAACACGCCTTTGTGATTGAACTAACTTTACTCCCTGTTTAACAGTTTTCATCATATCTGCTGTTATCTTTTGTTTTTCTCAGTTTTCCATATGAAGTAATGAGTATGTGTCTGCACTTACAGTTTAACATAGAAGGGGCTTGAGTATTTGTTATAATTCAGTTAATTTTAATCTGAACCAGTTCCTCAACGGTAGAGGGAACTCAACAGAAACTTCTTCAGACCTGTATGCTGACCTTTATCTGATAGATGAAGAAAGCAACTGCTGCCTGAGAAGGCACTGCAGGTGTTCATGGAGTCCTCTTTCAGAGGGTTTCCCACTTTGTGCTGAGAAAACCCTTTCTAATGTTGAATGAATTTCAAGAAGTCATGGCCCATACTCTTTATATTGTATTTCATTTGAACAGAGTGATACTTTGATCTTAAGCAGCCTTGTTCTCAAGCAGTATTAGAAATTCATGTGAGCTAACTCGTAGTTGGAGCATTGACATTCTTCTTCCAGATGTGGATCCAAATATATTGCTTTGTTACAACCAGAGTATTAAGACTGTTGTTTGACTATGGTTACCCATAGATGGCTGTTGTTAGAAGCATGCCCTTGTAAAGTTTGTGGCAAAAAAAAAAAAAGTTGGGGTTTTTGACTTGCTTTTTTGTTTTTTTCTTTTTTTTTACCCCCCTGTCCTAAAATATTTCACTAATGGCAATTGTCATCATTTGCTTGCTTCAGACAAGGCCAGGTACAAAAAAAAAAAAAAAAAAAAAAAAAAAAAAAAAAGGTGTTGTATTTGTATTAAGAAAACAGTGTTAACTTGAGAACTGAAGCTTCTTATTCCTATTATACAGTAAGGATACTGAAATGTACAATGCTACCTATGCTGAAGATGCCTGAAGAGCTAATGTTATACTCTCAAGATATGTGATTTCTTGGTATGTGGTCAGTGTGAATACGGGAACACATGTTCTATCCTTGATTTAGGAATTCTTTTCCCATATCTTTCCCCATACTGCACAGGTAATTGTCAGGGAATCAGGGGAGTGTTATGGCTGCTCTATCCTTTGTGCATGGTGTAGTGAAGAGCCATGCACCAAGTCGTAGTGGATCCAGGGAGAATGATCCATACTTGAGCACAGCTTCAGCGCTGTAATCAGTGCATGGGCTCTGGCAGGGTGCCTGAAAATATTGTTTCTCCCCAAGCCTACGGAGAGGTGTGACAGTGGTGATGTTGGCCTTTGAATTAAACATGTGGACGAATTAGGGTGAAAATAAGTTCCTGGGAAACATATTTATAGCTAGGCTGCTGTTTTTTCCTTCACTCCCGTGTCATGTATTTTGCATTTACTGGAATAATGCAATTTACAGTTGGAATTCTATAAATAAAGTCATTTTTTAAACTTTCTTATCTATATATCAGTGCATTGCCCAGATGTTCAGGAATACATTGATTCAAAGTGCGTTCTCAGCATCACTTTTATCCCTGCAGAACTGAGGGAGAGCATGGCAAACACCAATGCTCTGAAATGGTAAGACAAGCTTAAATAGCATTGAGTTACTAGAAATAAAACATACTGGATTTTTTGTATTTGCAGACTGATTTCTGCATACAAGAGGTATGATATTTTGAAGTTTAACTCTGCAGTCAAAAGACCAAGAAGCTTTGAGGAGACTCTCAGCTAATGGTCATTAGGTCGTTCCGAACCTAATATTGTAGTTAAAACATAAGCAGATTGCTGTGGAGTTACAGGAACTGCTCCTTATCAGGTGATGATGCTAGAAATATTGTTCCTTCTGACTGTAAATGTCCCTTGGAACAGCTGCTGCTGCATACAGGCACGAGGCATGTGCATCATGACCCAGTGGGCACACTTCTGCCTTTAGATGTTATAAACCAGGACGGTTCTTACCAGCAGGAATTTGCGAAGTTTTATTTAAAACTAGGTTAAGCCCTGATGGGCTTGATTTTGCTTTTATTTATCCTACTGCCATGAATAGGAGTTCACTCTTGACGTCTGTGTGAAACACACAAATTTGAGTCCGAAACTCTTACACAATAAAAAACATAGGAGTCTTTTTCATAGTTATTTGCCCATCATGTTGTAATGTTGCAGCAAATGGACACACAGTCATCCTGAAAATTATGTTAATATTGAAAAAAATAAGCTTCGTTTTTCTTCCAGTACCAAAAGATCTGTCTAAGTTTTATTGACACTTACTGGCACCACGATCATTCCCTTGAAACACAAGAGCTTTTTTTTATGTAAATGAAATATTTGGAAAAGTTTGTTAAAAATAATCAGGGTAATGCAATGCTACTTCAGCTGAAGCTCTAATTTTTCAGTAATGTTCTTTTGTGTTTATTCCTAAGTTTTAAATAAAAAGTCTTAAGAGTAAGACATGCTAATTACTCAGTTATCCCATGAGAACCACAAACACATTACTGTACATCATGAAATGACAGTAAATGCCTTACTTTATACTGTGTAGAGAATATGTAGGACTTTGGTTTCTCTAAATATAGTGGTTTTTTGGTTTTTTGTTGGTTTTTTTTTTTGTCATTTCTACTCTTCCTACAACTTTTTGTGCTCTCAACAAGAACCACGTTGCATTTGAGGGCTTTTTTGTATACCCTAATAACTTGAAAGAATTTTAAATCTATATTCTTCTTGCTGCTACTGAAGAACACTGCATGCTATATTTTTGGAAATGATTTTTTTTTTTTTGTCTTATTTTTCAAGTCAAATGAAAGTCAGAGAGCTTTCAGTGAAAGAAAAGAAAATTTCAATTTTTAATATCTTCTCCTTAATGATTCACATCTTCTTTACATCACCATTACTGCCAGCAGAAAAAAAATCCAGCAAATTGAAATTGTAAAGACAGCTTTACTTTTACAAAGCAATATTCCTATTTTCACTGTAAGAGACTTAAAGCTTTCCTTTGGCGTCACTGTGCAACAGTATGGTATTATGTATGTCTGTCAGTGAAAAGATAGCTTCTGCTGCCTCTACTTCCAGTTGGAAGAAGTTAGGGAAAGCATTACTTTCTTGTTCCAAAAAAAAAAAGCAGAACAAAATGCCAGTCCCTTCGTGTCCTCCTGCACTATTGCTGTTTGTTCCCATATTCCACACCATCCACTCCATTGTCTGGAATGTGGTCTGGGTTAAATTCACTGATTACCTATTTTTGGTGGGTTAGTTGGACTTCTTTCAGTTCTTGGTCTAGCTATTCTTGGGCTTGTATAGACAGCTACAGCTGCACAAGGGTAAGAAGCTCCCCTGAGCAGGAAAGTGCCATCATCTTCCAGTGATGGCATTGGCTTTTCAAAGTGCAAGAGAAATTCTTGCTGCAGTGACTGGACTGAAACAACTTTGGTTTTTGGTTGCTGTTACTGGCCTGTGGGTTGATCTTACACAAGGCAGGTTTGACTCCAGCTGTTTCACTATGATCACTTGTAAATTCTCCCTGTTGCGATTGGAATTGGATTATGCTGCTTGAGGGCAGAAGCACCAGGGCCATTTCTGCTGGGGAGGGCTGAGTTGGAAAGAGCTGGGAAGTGACCTGGAGAGCTCTAATTGCTGCTGCTCCAAAAGAGATGGAGGGGAGCGTCAGGTGGTTGCTACTGCTTGAACATGTCTCCAGTAATACCTACCACCCATTCAAGGAAAATTGACACCCTTTCTTTGAATTCAATTTTACACAGGTGTTTGAGATGCAAAATATAAGGAGAGGGAAGCAATCTAACGCATTACAGATGTTGACTGGGAAAGAATGCAAATATAATTCCTGTCCTGCCGTCCTGATAACCATGTTTAATCCATCCTGTCCCTTCAGACAGGTTCCACCTGCGCTCAGTTTACCTCCTAGGAAACAGGTTTTGTTGTCTCATGGCAATTGCCAATATGGTGGAGGGTCCATCAGTTCTTGTCTTTTTGCAGTGTGTTTTCAGAGCATGGTGTAACTAGTGCTGTACTGGCTGGAGAGTTGTAGGCTGCTTCTCCAAGGTTATGTGGATGACTGGTGTTTTCTGTGTCAGAATTACTGTATTTTAGGTCTCAAACTAAAGCTCTGACTCTTGCAATCTTTTTTTTTTTTTTTTTTCTTCCACCTTAAGCAAAAGATAACTTATAGAAAAGGCAGCTACTCTGCAGTTCAGACTTTTGTTTTATATTGCACTTAAAAACAAAAGCCCTAAACTAAATTGCCTTGAAATGAAAATTGTTTTTATTAGTGCTGTATTCATGTCACACTCAATTCTGCCGGCCTCCTCCTTCCAGTGAGACAAGTCACATAGATGTAATCCTGCTTTCCAGCATTGAGCAGTAATAATTCATGTAGACTGCATTGATATCTCATGTTGGGAGATTAGCTACAGATTTAAGTGGCATCTGGAGTACTTGAGTGAAAATCAGCCTTAATTAACTAGATTGTCTCTTTCATTAGTAAAATCAACAAGTAGAAGAGGGCTGATCTTTGGAAGCTGTTTTTTGAAATTAATGTAGATTGAGATTTTTCATTACAGTCTTGACCTCAAAACATTGAGGTATCCTTACCAAGCCTATGAAGGTGTGACAGTGGCCTTTCTGTCAGTGCTGCCACTGAAATTTATTTGCATGTATTTTGGTACAGTTTCTTGTAATCATTGCTCTTCTGATATTCTGGTTAATTTGTGTCCTTAATCAATGCAGCTTCCGTCTCATGGAAGGAAAAAGGTAATTTAGAGCCCTGGCTGTGGCTTTCTGTGGAAGAACCTGCTTCCTTGATATGAGTGGAGGTCAGGGGGGAGAAGTGACCATAAGCTAATAACTCCTGGAAATTGTCCAAAAGAAAGGCTTGTGCCTCTTCAGCAGGAAACCTGTTTTCTGCTATGCTAACAGAGACTGCCATAATTCAGGTAAATTAGGTTGTCTGTATAATTCTACTACTATAATTCTGTCTTATGAAAATAAAACTTAATGAGAAGGTACTTCAACTTATTAGGAAGCAGTAGACTCGTATAGTTTTGACATTGATTTTATGGGTTTTTATAGCTATTCTGTAAGTCACTCAGAAGAAATCAGGAACAGGAGATGATGTGCATTACTTCAGTTTTCTGCTCACTGTTGTTTCCATAATGATTAATCCATCAATCAGACGTTTACTTTAGCCAGTAGAATCAAACATGCTCCTAAATTGTTATACTCTTCTACAGAGTCTCTCCTCTCTCTGCATGTGTGTACCTATGACCAGTGGAAATACTCAGATTTCCAGTATCTCTTTTATTCTTTGGTTTTCCTGCTCTTCAGTTATGTGTCTCATTCTTTCTGTTTCTTAGGAGAGCATTGCAAACTGGATTCATCCCGCTTACAGAAAGAGTTGTGTGGTAAAATGCATCATTTAGGCCTACTTGAATTAAGAAAACACAGGTGTTGATCCCATGTTTTCATATTCCTTCATTTGGCTTCAGAAACTTCTTGTGGCAGTTCCTCTTTTGTTTACTTTCTAAGAGCAACAACATTAGTTGTGACTTTGACTGGACTGACTTTTTGCTCTTCAAAATTCAGACTGTAAAGACGCTGTGCATTAAAACTGTGACAGTAAAAGCAGCAGGAACCATTGTTATTTCACTGTATGCTATTAAGTTTTCATAGAGAGTGATTTAAAATTTAACTTTGATAAACTTTGTGAAAGTGGGAAGAAAAAAAGAGGAAAATATTTCTAGATTGATGGGGAAAGACTGGGTTTAAAAATCAAATTTTTGTGAGCTCTCTGGGATCTCCCTCTGCAACTGCTGAGATGGTACTCCAGTAGGAATCAGTGATGAAAGTGGTGTGAAACATAAACTTCTCTCTCCACATATATCATTATCTTGGACCCTAAACAAGGTGACGTCGTCTACTGTTTGTAGCATGCATTTTGTCCTAAAAATAGAATTCTGAAACCACTGTGAAAGTCTGGGCTTTGAAAACTTGATTTGAAAGACCTTGTACAAATTAACAATAATCCTTTTTTAAACTAATTTATACACGCATGAAAGCATTTATCATGAAGTGGCTATGGTTTTTTTATGATACTATAAGACTTGAATTTTGAGGGAGGGATGTGTAAATGCAGATGCATAGAGTTAGATATGTTTATCTGCAGATACGCATTGGTATATATGATGTATAAGCAAAAATATGTGCCAAACATACCAAAACCAAATACGTGTTACTGCAAGATACAGGGAGAAAAAAAAAACCAACATTGCTGGACAATAGAAATTACCTGGGAGGAGTAATTTACACTGCAATAATGCATTTAATCTGCATTTGGAGATCTCCTAGTTTTTTAGCTCTCTGAAATTTATTTGCTTAATCATAATTGTAGGTGCTAATGTAGGTGGATTTTGAAAAATAAAAGGAAAATATCCTGTTTGGAAGGCACAATTCTTTGCATAGATCTTGACTAACCTTGCTAGGTCCAGAGTGTTTGTGACTGGTTGTGCAAGGAAATGCGTAGTAGAAAAGGTGCAAGAGGAAAACACCACGACAGCCTGTCACACTGAGAATAAAGTATAGCTAGCCTTTGAGTTCTTCATTCTATAAACTCTCTATTCTTCATGTAAATTAGATGAGGAATGTGTACGGTGTGTGCTGTATGCAGCAATATCTGATTTCAGCTTTGTAGTTGTCAAGGGCTCAAGGGCAGGCAAGCTTGGTGTGACCTTGGAAGTCCACCTGGGACTCCAGTACGTCGCTGTGTTTCTGTTTTACATTTTACTCTCTGGCTTTATGAAATGTCATGTAATTAAACCCTAAAGGAAGTGAAAGGTGACCGTTGAATCTCATGACTTTAAACATGTCCATTTTTTTTCCCTTTTCCTTGAATTTCACTTTTTAGTGGTCAGAAGATAGAAAGGCATACACGATCTGCAACTTTTCCATGTGTATTTATAAATAAGAATTTTTAGGGAGACATTAAACACACCGCAGATTGCACAGTTAGCTCTACAGGTGCTGTTTCCATGAAGTGACCACTTTTCATGGAGCATGTGAAGTGCATGGAAAGATTTTGCTTGTTTTGTTAGTTGGATCATTTCCTTCAAGCGTGTTCTTAAAGCCCTTTGACAAATGAGAAAAATATCAAGTGTTTCTTTTGGCAAGAGATAAATAAAATTTAATGCTGGAAATCATCCCCAAAAAAAAGAAGACATTCTCAGTGTTGAAGAACATCTCATCTCTCACCTTCTGAAAATTTTCTGTTCAGAGAACAAGTGAAAACTCCTCCTTGTGTTTCCTTCTACAAAGTGGAAGAAGGAAGGGAGGAAAGCAAAGGGTACTATGCATATGAGCAACCCAAAATTAATTGCTTTGCTAATGCTACCATTCCTCTGAGTGACCTTCCCGAGGTGTTACTATGTTTACATTGTAAGCTGGACCAGCTGCCTGAACTAGGTTGCATGGTGGTAAATGCTTTTCCCTCCCTCTGACCCCGCTCAGGAATTCAGGTAGGGAATAAGGGAATTCATTGGGTCTTTCTCAGAGGCGGCCGCAGCAGTGGTGTGGAGTACCCTGTTGCTGTAGGGTTCACTGGGGGCTTGGGGGCTCATTTCCATTCCCATTCCCATTTTATTTAATAAACACATTGCGAGGAAGGAGAGTCATTCTTTTGAGGGAAGATGTGGTAGGAAAAGATTGATCGAAGATCTCTAGGAGGAGGTAGCTCTCTGCTAGTCTTTCCTGCTGAAGAGCAGCATTAGGAAGAATTGGAAGGTTGTGTGGGGACAGGGCTGTATAGTCTGGAGAGTTTGTCTAGAGATTTATGTAGTTTGGATAAGCATTTTGGCTCTGAGCCTGTCTGTATGGTAGACTTGAGATGAGATTAAGGAGGGCAGAAAAGAATAGACTTTATTTTTTTAATTCTTGCACCAGCAATGTTGATTCTTTCTCTCACTGCTTCATATTTTATTTCTTTTTGTAAAGTCACTTGGATTGGATGCATTTAAGGTAACTTATTTATGTAGCCGAGTTAGAAGCTCTCTCACAAGTTGATATGCAAAAATGGAGCTCTGAGAGGTTCACATAGCAAGGTATTTTTGAGTCTCAACGCTTTCTTGGGAAGATGTAGAAAAGTTTAGTAACATTTATTATGCAATGGTTGTGAAATATTTTTTTACACGTTTAAATGACTTATAGTACTGCAGTGTTGGTTTTGTAAAGCTCTCAGATTTTCTTGCACAGTAGCAAGGAGCTTCCCTTATTTAACTGATAACTAATGTTTAAATGTCTTTTTTTTATATATTTGACCACAAAGTGTGAATTACTGGCTTTCAGGCTTTTCTATTGCTTTTGCACTTTGTGCTAACACAAATTTCTTTGAATTGAGCAGTGAATTAAAATGAGTATATTTGAGTTCCACTTTAATTTCTTCACCAATAAAGCAACTTGAATATTTAATTTTTAACTTTTCCATTATTTGTGTGAAAAGTGAAAGACTGTCCTTCTGCCTTGAGCAATCAGAAAAGATGAGATTGGTGAAAATTAATTCCCAATTGCAACTGTGAAACAGAAATAACAGCCCTAGAGATATTAGTGGTCATTTCATGAAAAGCAAGGACTCTTTCCACCGAAGACAGCATACACTCACTTCATAGTTTAGTTTTATGTGGACACAAATACGTCATTTACCCCAGTTTGTTTGACAGCTGTACATTTTACAAGCAGAAGTTGCTCTGGATGGCTGAGATGATCAAAGGATTAGCAATTACTGCTTGCAGCGTTCTGCCAGACGTAAGGATACCAGCCTCCAAAGAAGGCGAGATGTTTGTTGAAGAAGTTTGTTGTCTCATAATCTTTCCATGCCAGAGTTTGGTGTGAAGAGCCACAAGATACTCTTCATTCTCTAAGAATTCCATAGGGTGATGAGAAAGTTTTGGAGTTTGGTGACATTTTATCAGTGCTGCTATTGAGGAAACAGGAATAAAGAGGAGTTGTCCCAAAAATTGGAAAATACATCAGATTATAAAGCCTGATGTGATGATTGATGGATGGTGTTTTGTGGAACATAGGAAGTAGCTGGGGGATATGAAGACTCTTCCATCTGCAAAGTGCCTCTGGATGTATGAACCTGAATTATTGTCTATCTCAAATAACTCTTGCTTCTTCCAACTCAAAGTATTGTTGCAATGACATCTTGAACTTTTTAAATTATGTCTGATCAACCAATCTCTGACAATGTGACTTCTATTATAAACCAGAGATGGTTTATAGATTTATTAATTGTTTTGCTTTAGGTTGTGTAGAGTCAATCTGGATAGTATTTATTCTGTTAAATTAAATGGCAAAAAAGAGTTGTAACGAATCTAACAGTTTCATTGCATTTGCACATGATATGGGATTTTTTGTCCCCCAATTTATTTATTTTTTTAATTAAAAAACCCGAGAATATCAGTTTAAAAAAGTTTGTAAGCCCAGTTTTTCCAGACACTGGAAAGTAGGCTGCCATTTGCTCTCAGTTCAGTAACTTAATTTACATGAGTTATGATAAAATATTTAATTTTATGATCGTGTATTACCGTTCCTTAGATCTCTGCTTTGCTCAGTACGCATGGTCAACTAGCTTGGAGGAAGGAAAAGGGCCATCCTGTGAAGTGACCTCTGCCTTTTTTTGCTGCAGACATTGGAAGGCGAATGAGTCCTCAAAGTGCAGGGGGGAAAAAAAAAAAAAAAGGATGGTGGTGGCAATAATTTCCAGGTGCCCTGACAGAGGGAGAGAGAGAGAGAGATTTTTATCTGAACTTCTACCATAGTATTGCTATGCAATGCATACTATGCAAGTAATTTCAGTTAAACTTATAAGAAAATGTCATTATTTCCCTGTTCCACGTGTGTTTATTGTTTTCTGGAGGACTAATCTGAGACCATGCTGCACAGGGTGGAACCTAAACTCAGTGGCAGCTGTTCTGTGGATACCTGAAGTATGGTTATAGCAAAAGCTATTCTCAAAAATAAGGTTGTCGGGTGTCTCAGATGTGACATCCAGAGCTAGCAAAAGCTCCAACTTCTCTGCAGAACAGAACAGAATCATTTCTTTACCTCATTGGTGTGCTATGCAGAAAATGTATTTGGACCTGTGAAGCACTCAGTATATTGACGAACATCATAGAAAACCCTGCAGGAAATTAAATATTCTGTCTTCACAGGAGGTTTGCACTAAAAAATTCCTAGGACCACACACTAAGAAAGTGCTTTTTAGACAGTATTTTCCAGCACTTGCTTTGAATGAGGTAGTATTCCAAAGCTCAGAAAGCTCAGTGTTTCCTGAAGTTGATTTTGATGTAGTTAAGTTTGTACACAAAGTAGGCTGAATTAAGTTTTCCACAGGAATCTTAATTATGTTATTTCTTAAATTTCAAGTGCTTGAATTTTGTATGCCTAATGTTCTTTTGACTTCTAAGTACCCAGAAACAGTTAATTACCCATGGTGGATTTGTCTTCATCGTGAACTAACTATGCCATAGATGCGTAGTCTTCTACACCAGTTACGCACAGATGGTTTGGGTTCAGCCCACATCACTTACTGAAGGAGTGTGGTGCAGAAGTGTCTGTGATGCTTACAGGACTGGTTTGGTTCTGGAAGTAATTTAGCTGCTTCCATGTGGAACTTGAGGTTTATTGCTCACAGAGCAGACTTTGGCAACTTTGGTCCGAACTGTCCAACACAAGGAGCTGTTAAACTTCCCTGTCTCCAAATTGCCTCTGCACCATCTCCTTCAGTGTTAGTGTTATCCAGGGATCCTGGTCCTATGTAACTCTCACTAATGGGGTGCTGACCAGTAATACAATGCTAGGAACATGCTTGGATTCATACTGAGGATTACCAATAATGCCATGGTCACCAAATTGTAATAATATCAACAAAATGGGATAAAGTCCCTCAAAAATTGTTTTGGAAATAAAATGTGATTGTTCAATTGCATTTCTCATTTGCGTAGTTACTGGTAAATAAGAAATTTAGTCTTTGCAAAGTCCACAACCTTCATATTTAGGCAGTACATGATTGTTTCTTCCATACCACCACACAGGTCACAACTAAACAACTGATCACCAGTGACAGACCTCGCATTGTTAGGTCAAACGAAGCTTATGCCCCCAAATATTTTGCTTTGTTCTGAATCTATTTTATTAACTTTTTTGTACGATAAGAAAATAAAGCGAGAAGCAGAGGTTCTGTAAACTGCCTTTCTGTTAATCAGAAATTAGGATTTAATACATTTTTTGTAAATGTATCTTTGCCGGAGATTTTTGAGAAGGGGAAAAAATGGGATTGGTGTGCATTCTGCTAAGCTGTTCACCTATCTAAGTTCAGTTCAGAAGGAGAAAAGTCTGAGCATGACACTGATGGAGATGATTTCGCTATCTTTCTCTTTAAGAATTGCTGTAATAACATGGGATTCAGTATTCAAAGGAGTTCTCACTGTCACCGTGCTGAAGGGGAAAAAAAAAAGAATAGAGGGATTAGAAGAGAATTACAGTTAATTTGGAAGGAATCTTTGCTCATTATCTGAGATGAATGAGCAGAGACACAAACCAGCATTTTCAATCAATATTTTGGAAAAGTGTGAGCTCTGTACTTTAAAGGGATTTGTAATGATGTCTCTTCCCTGCACCTTTTTCTCATGGGAAGTCCACTTCAAATGGCAAGTATGAACTTCACTTGAGCACATTCTTTACTGTGAGATTTGAAAGGAGACTGTATAACCCTAAAATTCACATAGCAGCAGACATACTTGAAACAAAAAGAATAGAAAGCACATTTAATGAAGTGTTGTATCGGTTTGCTTTCTAGTGCTGACTTTGGCTTTGTTTAGATAGTGCTTAAAGAATAGTGTCTTTCATTAATTTGCCCTAACAAGCATAAATTCAGGAGATGAAAGTGAATTCTTTCATGGCACACACATTACTGCAGGGTGGAGTCTATCTGAAACGTTAGAGACAAGCTGAGCATGCTGGACAACACATTTCTGGAAAGTATATCAGGAATTCAGTTTCAGTATCCATCACAGGGTAATTATTATAAAGAAAATTAGAAGGATATACTCACTGTTTTTTTTAAGGCAGCTCAGTGAATAAAAAGTGACAGATGCATTTTTTCCTAAAATCATTTGATGGGAGGATGCATCCCTCAATAGACAAAGACGTGGAGATCTTGGTTCAGTCAGCTTTGATTTTTAGACTGTTTGGTTTGAATCTTTCATAGCCAGCAAATTAGGGTGAGGAGGCCTTACTTCCAGTCTTGTCTTTGCTTAAACATACAGTCTTCCTTTTCCCACTGTGCTTAAGAATGATCTTAATTTAGTTGCTGAACTCAAAGCATCATAAATTTTCATTTGTCCTACTAATTTCTGCTCTTGAATCAGTCCTTCCTGAGCAAGGAAGGAAGCTTTTAATGTACTAGTCATCAACAATTTTGGATTATTTGGAATATAGTCAGGAAAAATGTGACTTTCTCTGCTCCTCTACATTTAAATCAGTTGGTTTCAAGGTAACAAAAGCATTGAAAAAAATCTTAAGTTTATATTGAAAAAACACAATTATAAAAAGCAAAGCTGCTTTACCTTTTTGCCACTAACATTTCAAACAGTACTGAGGTGTCCCATGTGTTGTCTGTTCACTTGTTACATTTCTGTCTGTTGACATGAAGAAAGCATCCCTTCCTAGGAACTTTTAAACTTGTCTAAAATCCTGTAGGTCATGTCACTTTAGCAAGAAGCATTGAGAAATGTTAGAAGTGATACCTACTTAAGGTGTTTTGTAGTACTTCTTAAAATACTATTTCTTCTTCTGTTGAGAAACTTTCACACGCAGTCCCTTCTTTTGGGATAAGAGGGAACATCATTTGGAATACATTGCCATGTGAAGAAACTATGTCAGAATTTAGAAACAGCTTAATATAGAAAGAATATAGCTGGAGAAATGTGCTTCTATTTTTTGTTCTTAGTGTAGCTCTTCCATGGTATTCCTTAAGCACACCTTACACTACCAGCTAGAATAAAAAGTATTTCAATTTTCCTGAAAATTGGAAGGCTACCTAAGTGTCACTTTTGGCAACACGTTTTGTTTCCCGCAAAACCCTCTGTGGGAAGTGATATGAAACACCAGTGGTAGGATTACTATTTTCAGGGACTCTCATTCATCTTTCTTGTGTTGCTTTTCTGTTCTTCAGGAATATAGTGTGTATCATTTTTAGAAGTCCATACTTACTGAGCGTATGCCACAATATATGAATTTTGGAGACTGGTTTTTGGTTTTTGAGTAGCAGAAGTAACTTTACATGCCCGCTGAAATTGTTTTGACTTTCTGTAAGCCTCCCTGATGAAGTTTAGTTTAAGTGTATTTAGCTACCTTACCAGTTGCAATGCTGTTATTTCAGAATGCTAAACTGGGCACATGTTTACCTGCCCAGCGTAGCACCTTGGAGAATGAAGTTGAGTTTAAAAACCAAGGAACTACAATCTTGGGAAATATAAGCGCTCATGACACCAACAAGACATTACTACTTGGCAACAAAAGATCATTGATCTATGTTTGTGCTTTACAAAGACTCTGCTGGAGTCTGTCAGGTAGAGCTATGTTTGAGGTTTCAGCTGGCATAGGAATTTATCTTTTTTTTCTTTTATTCCTTTTATTATACAGTAATGCTGGGAATTCTTGTGTTTTCTCTTTTTGCTTCCCGAGAGTCTTGTCTTTGTTTAGGAAAAAATGTAAATCTTGGGAAATGTGGAGGTTTTTTCCAAGAAAAACAGAAAAAAAAAAAAAAAACCTAGTCAATGAGAATCTATCATTTGTTCACTTCAAAACTGACAGGTTTCATCCTGGAAGTTTTACTGTTGTACTGCAAGAAATACTGTTGACGACTAAAAATGCTTGGTATGTGAACGTTTTTACCTTACCACGTGTCCTTTTTCTGCTCTGGTGTTAGTCCATTTGTTAAACAGCCCAGCTGTGTTACTTCTTGATTCTCTTTACTTTCCCCATAGGGCAGGAACCCCAAGACAGCATGGAGTGTTTTCATAATCGCTGCAAAAGTGCCCAACTGCAGTCAACAGAGATTCTATTGGCATATAATTAAAAAAAAAAAATTTCAAAAATTACTGTATTCCCTCAGAGTTTTCTCTGCCCCAGGTGCAAAGGCACACAGAGTCTGACAGTCAAAGTAAGCTGGTTTTGCTAAGACTGAATCTCAATTGCATTTTCTTCCAAACTCTACGGTATTTCCCAGTCTGAATGCTGAGTTCATTCTCAAGGCTTAGCTTTTTGGCATGTAAAGCAGATGCTGGAATTCCAAACTGATGTGCTGTACGTAATTGATAATGATTGATAAAAGACAGCTAGCACCTGTGGGACCTTTCTTTGTGCAGGGTAAATAGGTGTCTGAGGAGTTCAAGAAAGGGAGCTGCAGAAATTATCTTTTCCATTCTGCAGAGGTTGGCTTGTGTTTCCCTCTTTGTACCTTCAAAGTCAGGATTAGTATTGTTTACATAGAGAGAAGGCTTATGGTCATGATGATTAATGGGGAGGGAAAGGCCTTGAAATCCATCACATCTAGCGCATTGCCAGACTGAATTACTCAATCGGCTCCCAGATAGAAGGGCTAAGGTATCGCTTCTTAACTTGGGAGTCTTGCGAAGTTTCCCTAGTTTAATCCTAAATTCAAGGTAAATTTTCTTTTCTGGCTTCTCACTCAGTATAGTTATTGTTTCTTGATTGTGGATTAATCTTGAATTTAAATTAAGTTTAATTCAATTTAAATATTATGGGAGGGACTAAATATGTGATTGGAGGCAGTAAAGAAGACAGAGCCAGACTTCAGTGGTGCGTAATGAAAGGACAAGAGGCAAAACATGGGCACTAGCTGAAATACAGGAAATTAAATTGAAACTTAAAAACTAAACGAAAAAACCTATGAGGATGACTGATACTGACACAGGTTTTTCAGAGAGGTTGTGCAGTTTCCATCCTTGGAGACATATTCAACACCCAACTGGACAGAGTTCTAAACAATTTGCTCTGGATTTCTGGGTTGGACCAGGCAGTCTCCAGAGATGCCGTACAACCTCATCCAACCTGTGATCTTATGATTCAATTTTACTGCTGTTGTAAAGCACTTGGATGCCTAAGCATGGTAACTCCATTATAAAAAGTTTAAAATACAGTTAAAGATCGGTCTTCTCTAAAATTGGTGTGTGAACTATTTTATAGGCAATTAAAGAGATTCTTAAAAACAGAGCTTAATTTCTGTCCTGAAACCAAACTACTTCTCTTTTCCTGCAGCATCAGTAATCAGTGCAAGAAGTCATAGCTGGAAGTTGGGTATAAGCCCATTGGAATTAATTCTTTAGTATTTCCATGGGTAGTGCCCTGCACTGGCATAATGCTCTTGCAGAATACCTCACCTCACAGGAAGGTTTCTCTGGCAATCTCACCATCGCGTCCTGCTCCTTGAGAAATTAAGTTATGTGGGCCATTGTTCTGAGGAAGTCTCCTCAGAAAATAATTTAAAACTCTAGAATTCTAAATTTTTAAGAAAAATATCTGACTTCATGCATATGTTGGAAGAACATTCAGTGTTACAGCCTATGTTGAGTAGCAGCTGCCTTAATTGAGTTCTATATATGTATACATTATAACATGACATGTTAATTCCGAGCTACCACACATTCTCTTTTTCCACAGGAGTTTTGCTTCATGAAGCACCAGGGATGAATGATTATCTTTCAAAATCATCTAGTTAACTTTTTATTTTCCTTTCTTTTTCCCTTTTCCTGTCTTCCTTAATTCTTTCTTTCCTTTTTTTTTTCCCATACTTTAATGCTTTTAGTCAGCTTGTAAAATAGTGGTCTAATGCTGGAGTAGACTTGCTCGTTTATTAAGAAGGTATTTCAATTACATGTTTCTTTTTAATGAGAAAATGTTTTTACCTTTTCCTATGTAAGCTTTACCCAGCTTATTGTACATTAGTAAGTGTTATTAGTCTTGTAAAGCATGCTAGAATATAGTTCATTTAAAATGCTAGGGCTGCAACATAGAATAATGATTAAAAAATTATGACTAATCGTGCAAAGCTTTTATAATGCATATACATAAGCCAGATTCCAGTTCATGTATAAAGGGATTCAGCAGGTTAACTTCTGACAGAGTGAAGTGAGAGTCTACTATTTCTTTGCAATCAGGTAAATTCTAAGAAATATCAGAAAATAAATGTTGGAAGAGGTGCAGTTCTGACATGCTGCTTTGGCTTTGGTGGGGCTTGTGCACTGCCACAAGTGTTGTGTGGTGTCTATAAAGGACCAGCTTTTACTGGAACACTTGAGCTGATTAAAGCTGCCTGATGTCCTTTGACCTCGCTGTGTGCTGTTTTTTTAAAGGGAGAAACACGAGAGGAAAAGGGTGGTGGAGGGAACATGAAGAGCAGAAGATTCCTCAAAAGAGCTTTCTGTGGTCCTGGGTTGCCATGTGTTGGCCATCCCTTGCGGAAGGGCTGTCTTTCGCTTCACTTGAACCTTGGGGACCCTGAGAACTCTTGGAAAGTAAGCTTTAGGAAGAGAAGTGTGTGTGTGAGGTTGAAATGGTGAGTAGAGTCCTTCTAGTTAACGAGCCTCAGAACAGGGAGGTTACAGAGGCATGGACCATGCATGTCCCTGTCCCTGAAAAAGAGAAGGGGAGGGGACCTGCTGCTACCCTCCCAAACCACATTCACAACCTACTTTCAAAGTGAATAATCAGGCTTGTAAACGCTCTGTGGTCCCTACGCCTGCTGTTATCACCAATTGGTTTCCGAGTACCAAAAATGTTTGTCTCTGTTCTTTGTGGATCACTTCTGAGTACCTGCAGCACAAATGACTATAAATGTAATTGAGGCTTCAAAACTTTGACACGTTTTCCCAGACTCTTGGTTGGTTGAAGCTCTGCTCCGAGTCCAGAATTGGCAGCCTGTTTTCATGTTCAATCAGCAATGAAAGAGCATTTCTTTGCTAGTGGCCCCGGGGGTTCACCAAAGCTAAGGTTATTGTTAAAGATGGACAATTAGGTAGAACAGAATAATAATAATAATAACAGATCTAAAAGTCTCTCCATTGTGCCAGGAATGTCAGCATTATAAATCTCCTCCAGTATTTCCTGTGGGCTTTTGTGGACAGTGGAAACTATTGCTAGGCTCTGCCATTTGAGAACATAGCGTTAAGCATGGAGTTTTAACGGACTGATTGAAATAATAAGTGTCAAAATACACATGTACTGTCTCTTTAGAAATAAAATAATAGCAAAGGCATGTTTTTAGCCACCAAGTAAAGAAAGAATTTTTGCTTCTTGGTGAGCTTGACTTTGATTTTTAAGTAATCATAGAATAGTTTGGGTTGGAAAGGTCATCTAATCCAACCCCCCCCTGCAAGGAGCAGGGACATCTCCAACCAGATCAGGTTGCTCAGAGCCTCATCCAGCCTGGCCTTGAATGTTTCCAGGGATGGGGCATCCACCACCTCTCTGGGCAACCTGTTCCAGTGTTCCACCACCCTCATTGTAAATTTTTTTTTTCCTTATATCCAGTCTGAATCTACCTCCCTCTATTTTAAAACCACTATCCCTCATCTTATCACATAAGATGTGCTTTTAAGGGCAAGTTTCAGCATGCCATTTTTGTACCTGCTCAGTTGTAACCGCAGCCAGCAATGTACGTTGCAGGGTCCAGGTGTGCTGCAGAAAGCCGTATGGGTTGCACAGGAGAGTGACGTGTCCAGCCTTCGTGGTTTGTTTGGCTTTGCCCAGAGGTGACCTCTGGACAGCAGCTTCTCTTGAGCCTGTAATCCAGAGTAAAATTCTGGTTGTCACTTTTGTCACTCATTTTCAGCACTGAAAAACAAATGACTTTTATTGTATCTTTCTATATTTTGCCATTAAAGTTGATGGAAAAAAAAAAAAAAGAAGATTGTTTGATCTAGAAAACTCTTTGTCTCTGCAAAAGATGTGAACTTTGAATAATACTTTAGGTCTGAAACTAGCATGCAGAAGTTTCCAAATATTTATGAGCTGTTCAAGTACTGCGTAAGACTAAACCCTAGACTTTAACGAGCGTTAGCTAGCATAAGAACTTCTGATTTACATTAGCAATGTAATACATTTACTTCTGTACAGAACTGTCTTTGCAGTTTTAATTTATAGCATTAGTTCTGTGATATGTTGGGGTTTTTTTGTTTTTTTTTTTTTTGTGAAAAGCTCAGTTCCTGGTTAATACAGTTAATACAAGTTCAGTTACTGGTTAATATAGGAGTTATGAAGATTAATTTCATATCATGTTTCAACCATGATGTGTGTGATATTGGAAAGAACAAGTGAATGGAGGACAAAAAGACAAAATTAAGAAAGGAGCTGGAATTTAAGAAAACTTTGATAAGAAACAAAATATTCATGCATTTGTAGCTAGGAATAAGATTGTTTTTGTCTTCCTAGATGATTAAAGACATCTTTAACAGGAGTAATGAAATGGAAATAGGTGTATGAACAGCAGATTTTGCACAGAAGCTAAAACCAACCCATATGAATAGTAACAGAGGAAATAGCAAAACAAACAAAATCCCAAAACTAAAAATTTTAGCTGGTTTTAGCCCTGTGGAATGAGGGTGAGTCATAAAGTTTGGCACAGTGCTGCTTTATAAGATAATTTTTAGAAGTAGTGGAGAGGCCAGGTCATCTATTTTATCTGATGTCACTTCTTAGAAGCAAGGAGCTCTGCTATGATTTTGTTAATTTCCAAGTAGCTGGATGGTACAAAAGTTGATTTTAATAATGATTTCTCATCAGGGAAAACACTATCCAGTACCCTTGAGCATCATGGAGAAGTTGAGCTCTTTCCTGAGGGTGCATGTTCAAGCACTGTTGATGGGAGTATGCTACAAGCAAAAGTAAAAGCTCCCGACATCCAGCGTGTCAGGGCTGAGCTGGAGTTTTTGTGTTCAGGGCAGTCCCACTTGGTAGCTGAGCTCTTGCTATGAGGAAACATAGAGAAAGAATGTTTTTTTTTTTTCGTCAGAATTATCACCTAGTGCTTTGTAATGGAATACTAGGTAACTGTATTATTTCCCTCTCAGGATGCCTCACTAGACAGATACTGAAATTTAGTTCTTGCTCCGAACGTTTACTTTGATGGGGTATGCCTTCGCGGTACCCAGGATAGCATGCATAGGCTAGTAGTCTGTATTCAAATTGAATGACGGCAATCACACAGAACTTTAATTTCTTGTTGATGATGATCAGATTTTAAATAGCAATGAGAAAGATGGCTTTCAGCAGCTGGTTCTCCCCAGTTAGTTTCATCACAGTTCTGCCTACCATTTTTGCTCACCGTTGTTGTATACAGTGTGTCACGTGCACGTTATGAAGTGCCTGATGAACCTGGGTCAGAAGCTTCCTCAGGAGCTGAAACCTGTGGCAACAGGGTCTGGCTTTGACCTGCTTCACCTTGTACGTTTGCTTATTCTGATGGAAACAAATTCAATCACAAGGTGCATCCCTGCCATAATTCTTGACCTGATGAGTGGGATTCGGAATCACAGAAAACTGTAAGAAAATAGTGTTTCTGCTTGTTCAGTGTTGTTGTTTTCTCTAAGTTAGTCTTGTGGTAAAATATGAAGCCAATAGAGCAGATTAGAGAAGCAGGTGTGCAGGCAAGAAACAGCTTTGAATCATTTGACACTCTGGATGGGAAAAATCACTTGAAGTGATGTTCATTGTGATGATGTTTTGTCCTAGAGTTTTTCCCCTTTGGTCCTGTTAACTTTATATAGGAAAGATCTCAGGAGAGTATCAGTGCCAGTACTGGCAAGTTTTTAGAGGCTTTCTTAAACCTCTTATTTCACAGAAATCTATGAAGTTTCTGGCTGGTGTGTCCTTTTCTAGCTTAAGCCTTTCCTAAGAAATCCAGCAGTTTTCCACTTGAAAATAGCTATGGCTAAAGTCACACACTACTTTCACATAAGATTAAGGGTTTGACAAGGGTAGTGGGCACAAAGAAATTCCAAATCAAGTCTGCTCTGTATTTAAATCCCCCTCTCACAGCCCCCTGTTGCACAATAGCAAGTTTTCCTAATGCAAGTGGGTTGTTGATATACTTCCAAAAAGAATTCCAGTTAGCTGAGAGATGGGATTAAATGGATTAAATAGCCTCCTTGTTTTTCAGTGAAAAAAAAAAAAAGAGTTCGGTTGAAGGAACGTACAAATGCCAACTTAGATGATTTTGGACTAGATTGGCCTTCCGAAGAACCTCAGGTTGCCTTGCCAATTAGCATGCCCTTTCTTGGCAAGGACCTGTGTGTTGGTGGCGGGTGCGCGCGCATGCAGACACGCACATGCGGGGTGATGGGCGCGTGGAGCTTGCACTGTAGCTGCAGCCATTTCAGCAGACTACAATCTGTGGCCAGTCTAATGCAAAACTGGTTTTCTCTGCTCAGCTAGATCCAAGCCCTGGGAGATCCCAAGAACCTCCAGCACACCAGCCTACTCCTACACTAGTGTTTTTGTGATCTCTTCCATTTTACTGTTGTGTTATGTGGCTGCTAGGTGTTAGCTTTTCTTCTTCATGATATAAAACCCAACATTCTTCTTTTTTTAACTCTTATTGTGGACTTCTTTTCCTAAGAATTTATAAGGCATCAACTTTGTATAAAGTACATACGGATTCTCCCTAACTTAACTCTTCCTCATAATGAAAGCTAATTTCTCCTCAACCCTGCCTATCACATTTTACTTTCAGTTTTCTGACCCCTGAAGACAGGAAATAGCAATATGAAGCTCCACACCAAGGTTTGTCAGCAGCTGATAACTTGATGTATGGCAGGTAATTACTGGAGTAATTACTTTTATGTGGACCACATGACTCCGTAGCAAACATGTCTTTCGTGAATGCCATTTCATGGCGTTCTTTTCAAGTCTTTGTCATGTGAAACTTACTGGCTACTTGTTCACGTGGCAGCAGTAGTGGCTTCTTTCATGTATTACTAATTTTTCACCTATATTCAAAATACCCATTCCGTTGCTGGAAAGATACAGATAGTATCATATACTTGAGACAGCATTGATAAAGACAAAACAAAGGTGGTGCGAGGGTTTGTGGGGGCAAGATTAGTGGTAGTAAATCAAAATTATCAGGAATCTCTTAAAGTTTCCTGTGGCTTCTTTCTTAAGTCTACTAATTTGCCTTAACCTAGTGTTGTTATGAAGAGTCACATCTAAGAGGTTGAAGAGTAATGCATCCCAGATCTCACTTACGCATCCAGGGTAACTAGTCTTGACTATAAGCAGTGGAGTAATTTTGTTTTGTGTGTGTGTGCTTTCCCTTTAAAAGCAGACTACTTGCTGTCTTTGATTTCTATATTAATTTGGAAAGCATGCACCAAGAGTAAAATTTGTTTCACATTTGTTTCAAATCTAATTAAATCCCTTCACCCCCAACCAAAGAATTTGCAAGGAAAAAAAAAAAAAAGGAGTTAATGACCTTATCATGACTGGATCTCATCCTGATCAAGGGCCAAATCTTTCAGTGTTGAAAGGAAGTAAAAGCAAGAATTAAGAACTTTCTCTGATTACTGCTGAAATAGCAGTGTTCTCCTCTTTCCTCTGCCTGCAAGGAAATACTACAAAGCAGCCACTTATTCAGGCAGAACAATTCTTACCTCTTTTCAGTGACTGGCTTACATCTTTTATTTTGCCTTAACTCTTGGGCCCGTGTCCCTCCCACCTGATTTTATCCACCTGAGACACGCGTCTTCAGAGCATGGTGAATGATTGCTTCCTGGAGCGGAGGCGCGGAGAGAGCCGGGCGTACCCCAGCGGGAAGGCACCCTGCCTAACATACCGGTTGTCTCCTTGCCATAGCCCTCTTGCTCGCTTGTTCTCCGTCTGCATTGACTGCATAGGGTGACTTTGCTTCCACCTTGGCGTAACGAGTTAGATAAGGAATATGAGTACCTAAAATTAGTACCTCGGGTTTTTTTTAACCGTAAGTAGACCAACTAGAGCAAAGGGAGAAGGAGGAGGCTTGATGCAAGACTGGAAGTTAGCTGCTTAGCTAGAGGGGTCCTTAAGTGCTTGCCTAACATTCGTGTCTTTGAAAATCTGCCCTCAAGGAAAAGATTGCTGCACTGTGCACAACCTGTGCAAAACTTAGCAAACATTTGGAATGTGTTTGGAAGATTAAGAACATTGTAATTTTCCTCACCCTGTGGGTTTTTTCCTTCCCCCCTTCCCTATCCCACAAAGCAGTGTACTAGGGACTCCTCAGGTTGTGCACTAGATAATTGAGTTATTATGCCAACAGGCTCTGCTGAAAAGTGTTACATCAGTGATTTCTTTTTCATCCCACTGTGCTTTGATCTCCTGCTATAAAGCAGAAGATCTAACAGTGGAAACTTTTGAAGATGATAGATGAATTTTGCTAATCCACTTTTCATAATCCTTACCAAAAATGTCTGTCCTTATCAGTCAGAAAAGATTTAATAGCTGTTGTCTCTAGAAGGTCGCATATTATCAGGATTGCAAACTATGGAGTTACTGTTATGAAATGTTTTACTATCATGTTTTGAACTGTTGTTGTAAATGCTTTAGAATAAATGAATAAAGATGCTTCTTTGTTAAGCATACTTTTTTGTATTTTCTCACTAAATAGCAAAACTCGTTTTCAAGAGAGCACTGTGCAGTGGTGAATATTTGCTGTCCTTATTGGTGCTAATTGCCCTGCTTTAACTTCATATTATCAGAATTCACTGAAACGGTCACCTTAATCCAAATACACTAATTCCTAACATTAAACGGTGCTGAAACAAATGGTAAAACTCTTGGCTCGCTAAATGTAAAGCATTTTTGGCTCATCGAACTGTTGGAACAGTAAGCAGTGTATAGAATACTGTTTGCAGATTTTGGGGCAATAAAATGTGGCATCTTCTAGGAAGGAACAAGTGCCTGTGCTTGTCCCTGTATGAAATTCACGCTTACATCATCCAGATGAAGTCGGTAAAGTTACTACAGTTGCCCAGGATTTTGTCCAGCAAAATCTTGCCCAATATATGTTTTGTTAGTTGAGTTCCCCACGTCTCTGGAAAAACCCTGCTTACAGTAAATTGCCAGCAATGTTTAGAATTATAAAAAGTATTCATCGAGTGTGATTGTATTTTTTCTCTTTTCTTTACAATAGCTTTGGGCCAGATAATGCTCTATGTCGATGGCATGAATGGCGTAATAAATCATAACGAAACCATCCAATGGCTGTACACACTTATTGGGTCAAAGGTAAGACGCTTTCCAAAATTCTCGGTTTATATGGCTTTGGTGTTTTTTAAATGCATTTTATTTGTATTACATACGCATTGAGTGTATAAATAGACTAGGTTCTAAATGAGTACACAACACTCTGCATGGAAACCAGGGCACACTGAGCTGCTTTGTTTTTTAGTGTTTTTATACTTTTTTGTGCTGTTGACTCTCCAACTTTAGGAAGTTTATTAAGGCTTGCAGGGTCTGCTGCTGCTCTTACCATGTAGACCTGCTTAGGATAGATCTGTATGACACAATAGCTGGAACAGTGTATGTTAACTATCAATAACAACTCAAAAGTTGCTGTAATTGATGGAATTGAAACCGTAGTTAGAATTACTAAGAAATTTCCAGGAACTTTTCCTCAAGTGGCTGAGTCACAGAATGTTGCTGTTGGATACTGTAGTGACAAAGAGATGCTGCTCCTCTTCCCCCTTTCCTCTGATAGCTTTCATAACACAAGGAGAAAAAGAGGCCAGTGTCCCAGGGACCTTTTTTAATCGCCACAGAATTTTTTTTTCTGCGCAAACTTCACTCCTGCAGCAGATAATCAAGTCAAAGAACAGATGGTACAATATTGAAAGAACTGATTTGTCTTGGGTTGATGTACTTATGTTGGTAGATAGGTTCAAGTAAGATAATTATAGCTGTCAAATCTCAGTCTTGCAGGACATGGTTCCTTATTGGGAGAAAATAGGGAGGGACTTTTCCCCCATGTAAACTGTTCTGCTGTTGGCTGAAATGCGGAATATTAGCCACAATTGAAAAAAGCAAGGCCAGATGAGAGAGAAATGGTTTGCTTGGTATAGATCCTCGTTTTCTATGGAACAGTTAAAAGAGGCAAGCAAAAAAGGAAAAAAATTACCATGTCCATGATTATTTTAATTCTCTAATGTACCTAATGGGAGTGAGATGGGTGAGAAACACGACTATATTGCTACTTTGCAGATTAAATTCTTTCTAGATTTTCCTGACCAGACTACTTCAGCTACCGAGTCCTTTAGCTCCTTTCTCCCTCCCCCATCGCCAGTCCGAATGATTATCTCCATGTCCTGGCTAGGTGCCTGCAGCTGAGGAATGCAGGCAATGTGCTTTGAATAGTTTGGTTTCAGGTAGCATCAAAGTTGCTTTTTCATTATTCTTTGACTGTCTTGGAAGAGATCTAAGTCCCTGTCTGTGTGTGCCAGAAGTTAACTGAAGGTATGGCAGGCTTACTGTCAGAGTGTGGTGGGACAGCTGCTTCATGCACTTAAAAGGTGGTTTTGACTTTCTGTGAAAAATGAACCCCTGGAATTTGCAGTGCACGTATGGTCTAATTTCCAGCTCTGCTACGCTGGTGCCTTCTCTGCAGCAAAGGCGGCAAAAAATATGTTAACACTGCTGAACAAAAGAAGAATAGCGAAATTGCCAATTAAGTCTTGGGACAAATCCCTCTAATAGGATGCAGGAGGAGAACAGTCATTCAGCTGCCAGAGCTGCAACACATGGTTTCTTGCCTTCTCAAAAGCTCTGACCAGGTTTAATATACTTAGCAGTGGAGGTGGCTGAATCTTTTCCACTAGTTTTCTGTTGGTCAAATTCTATATGGGTTTTGACCCCTTACTGTTACTTGCTCTGCTCTGTTTGCGCAGGGCTGCTGCCTCCGTGGCCCTTGCTCACTTTGAGTAGTGTATAGCATGTGCGGGTCCACTGCAGGACACGCATTCAGCAGGGGACCTTAGAGTCTGTCACACTCAGCACTGCAACAGCTGTAATTTTAGCACCCAGCTCCAAATTCACTTTAGGCACCCAGTGATACTTCTGTAGGGGGATAGAGGAAAGAGATGGGGACAGGAAATAAAATTATAAGTTAGTGAGGAAGAAGGACTATAAACAATTTGCTGAAAGTGTCTAGAATGTTCTCATTGAATTCCATCCTATTGCTAGTTCTGCTGCAATTTTACCCCTCTGAGTATCAGTAGATGCTTATATAGATGGTTTATCAGAAGTCGCTGATAATTTTAGCACTGTGGTCTAAATTTTCACTGAACAAAGTAGCTGGGGAAGTGATTAAATTCCAGCAGCGTGATTGTGCTGTTGGTGCTGGATAAGAGGCACCAGTGGCGTCATGGTCAGGAACCGACGAGCGGGAAGAAAGTTAATCTTACCTGACTCATTTGGTGGTGAGGAGAGCCTCCTGCTTCAAACTGCTGTTATACTGGTGTTAGGCTGGAAATCTGAAGTTAGCAGTGCCCTTTTTCTGCATTATTATTTAAAGGGAAGAGCATTATCAGCAAATTCTAGACTCTTAGGCCCACTGCTGGTTCTTTGCAAGACACATCCAACCATGTGTGGCCAGGCCAATGTGCGCCAGTGGCCTGTCGCAGGCTGGCTGTAGACAGTCTTCAGTGGTTAATAGATGCCTGACATAAAACATTTACAGCATAATCCCAATTTAAATGTACATTACTGCTATTTCATCATTAGTTATATAGGCAGCAATTCATCAGTATTTCCCTGTTTAACAAAGCATTCAAGTATGTACTTAATTATAGGTGTATGGTTACATGCTGTTGGCTTCCAGAGAACCTTAATACGTAACTGAGGTCAGCAGTGTAGTAGTGTAAGAGAGGGCTACAGCAGGGCCAAGGTTCTGACCATCTTATATAAGCTAGAAGTTACATAAATAGGAAATATCTATGTCAACCAAGTTTTCTTTCAGCATTCATTGGGAGTGTGGAATATTTATGCAAGATACCTTGCTTTTTAAAAGACAAAACTAGGAGTCAATGAATGTTAGTTAACAGCGCTTTCAGAATTCCTTCTTAATTTTTACTTTTATTTTTATAAGTGGGTAATCTAACCTATCAAGGATGTTGCCTTACTTGACTACGTGCCGTAATCACAGAATCACAGAATTATCATGATTGGAAAAGACCTAAAAGATCATCCAGTCCAACCATCACCAATACTTCTCAGCTAAATCATATCCCTCAACACAACATCCAAACGTTTCTTGAACACCCCCATGGTCGGTGACTCCACCACCTCCCCAACCTCACAGCATCTGGGAAATGATATTTCACCGCTTTCTCAGTGTTTTTGCTATCTGTAGGTTGCTGCTGCTGAAGTTGGACTTAATTTTTTGTGTCATGTTGCAAGTTGTATTTAGCCTGGTTGTAAAGTGACCTGAGGCATTTGTTCATGCTGGCAGCTGGCACCTCAGAGCCCTGTGGAGCTCTGTAGTGGTTCTCCTGCAGGTAGAATTTTGATTTGATTGTCATGATGAGGGCTGTTAGAAAATTCTTCTTGCCCAGAACAAGGCACAACTGGTTAAAGACATACATGCACAAAGCCATAATAAGTCCTTATAATGTATTTTTCATCTGTTAGCTTGTGTGAGGTAATATATATATTATCTTTCATATGTACTGGTATTGCCTCTGACCTGATAACAGAAAGTGTACAATACTGTATCAGTATCAAGCCTTACTCACTCCAGGGCTAGCTACAAAGTTTTTTTTTTTAAAAAAAGTACATTTCTGAATCATGCATCTTGGAAAAACCTATTGTCTGGTACAGAAGGAGACGTTCCTTTGCATCACAAACCCACAGGTTTCTGCCACTCCACCCCAGTCTCCAAAGGCACATCTGAGGCATTAAGTAGTCCAAAACCTGAGTCTAGTTTTGCCTTTTCTTTCCCTCAATTTGTGACTGCTACTGATTATTTTTTCCCATATGATGTCTGTTGCAGTTCAGGGGGGAAGAGGGAATGGGGTTGCGGTCAGTTCGTCACATGTTGTTTCATGCCACTGCTTCATCGTCAGGGGAAGAACTCCTCACATTCCTCCCCTGCTCTTTCGTGGGGTCCCTCCCACGGGCCACAGTCCTTCGTGAAACTGCTCCGGCGTGGGTCATCTCTTCCATGGAGTGCAGTCCCTCTAGAACAGCTGCCCCAGCGGGCCCTCCACAGGCCACAGCCTCTTTCAGGCCTCCACCTGCTCCGGCGTGGGCTCCTCCACGGGCTGCAGGCGAATCTCTGCCCCTCCGTGGACCTCCATGGGCTGCAGGGGGACAACCTGCTCCACCATGGTCATCACCACGAGCTGCAGGGGAATCTTGGCCAGGAGCCACATTACTCCTCCCCCTCCTTCTTCACTCACCTTGGCGTCTGCAGCCGTTCCTCACAACAGGCTGGCAGATGCCTCTCAGGATCCTTTTTACATCTTATTCACTTCTCATCTCCTCTCCACTTCTTGCAGCCGGGCCAGGCCGAGTTGGGCCCAGTCGGCCGCCCAGCGGGAGGCCAGAGGGTGAGGCCTGCAAGGCCCACAAGACTCGTGCCTCCCCCTCTCTGCCCCCACTCAGCTTCTTCACATCTTCTCTTCTCTTTTTTTTTTCTGTTTTCCCTTCTTAAATACATTATCGCAGAGGCGTTATCACGGGACATTCTGTTACCAATTGGCTTGGCCTTGGCCAGCAGCAGATCCACCCTAGGCCCATCTGAGTCCACTGAACAAAGGGGAGCAACTTCTAGCAGTTTCCTACAGAAGCTGCCACCTTAGGGCCCCCTCACTAAACAAAACCAGAACAATGTCCTAGGCTGTTCTAATTTCCCCCAGGGGAGGTAAAGGCCCTTTTTGGCATTTTTTTCAGTAGAAAATAATCCATTTTCAAAGTGGTGCAGGGTAACCTCAGAAGACTGGGTGGAATGCTGGTCCCAGTCTGATACAACAAGGTTGATTAAAGATTCCTATCTCACATCTTGTTTTAATTTTATTTTTTTTTTCTACTTTGCTTCTGTCTGGGTCCCCCACTGCAAGATTAAATACGAATTTTAACTAGCAAGTTCTTCTCCGTGCCTTGTGTGACTTTTTTCTTCCCTTAGCATTGAAGTAATGACTTTTTGCGTGTTTTAACTGTAATTCTATCCAAAAGAAGAGAAAAAAAAAATTCAAAGCAAAAGGAAAAAAAACCCACAACATTGAACCAGAACGTGCTTGTAGTGGGTGAATTTGTTGATTTCAAAAGGAAAGTCCAGTAGGACTGCTTTTCCTGCACGGTGTCAGTGACATGTTAAAACATGCACACAGTTGGTAAGTAATTTCCTGAGAATTTTGAGGGAAATAATGCTCTTAGTCACCAAAAGCACTCAAATTGTTTTTACAAGTGAATCGTTTAAGATATGTAGACGTAAATGCTCAGTATAAGAACTTGATTACATCAGTCTCCGTTTCACAAGTCATTTATGTGTGTGCTCAACTGAAGTGGTAAGCAGAGTAGACCATACCTCATAACTTGAATTTGTGCTTTTTTTTTCCTCAAGGAATTTCTTTCCAAATCTTCTGCAGATAGATGTTAAAGTGGGTCTTCAAATATATACTGAAAACTGATTTGTACTCATGGAGAACTGTTAAAAAATGTAAGGGGCTTCAGACTTGTGAACAGGACTAAAATAGTAGTATTAGTGGTACTAAAGCCCTTTTAATTAAATCACCACCAAAACCAGATAGTATACTCTGTTGTTGAGGATCTTGGAAATACGATATATTTGCATCTCATTAATTTTTCTCATTGTATATTTTGAAAATCATTGTGTGCATGGATGGCCTGGATAGTGATAACGAATATACAGATGAGTAGGCCTGATCTTTGTAAGCAGGAGGTTGTACTGTAGAGTTGTCTTGCAGTTTATTTGTAACACGTTTGGAAGGTGATCTAGAAAATTTGGCCAGCCAGAAGAATTAAGTATCCAGGAAAAATGACACAGCCTGAGGACCTTCCATGATTAATATCACGTTATCTTCTTCCCAATCTGCTGTTTTGATGGTTAACAAACTCTCTTCTAGCCTCTGACAAACAACACTCCATATACTGCTAACACACAAGCTGTGTAGATTGCACCATCTCAGAGCCACAACTCTGATAAGCCTGTGGTTTTGTTCTGTTTTCAGGTCTAGCCCAGGCAGAAATGTCAGTTAGGTGTCAGTCTTAAAGGCTTTCAAGCTCCTTTGCTTCCTGCAAGGATTCAGAGCAAAGCTGAGATCTCCCGTTGAGCCCTAAAATCAGTGTGGCCTCACCCATGGGCTGCCCTGTGCTCAAGAGCTTGAGCTGTGGTGAACAGGTACAGCTGCTCTGAGTTCAGGGAAACTGTGAACATTCATGTCAGCTTAACAGCTGGCTCCTACATTTGATCTCCTATGCATTTGGCCATTCGAACTATTGTTATGAAAATGGTTGTGTGAGGGAGAAACGAAATCCTGGATTTATAGGAACTTAACTTTCCTACTTCCTGCCTCTCAAGGGCTTGAGCCAATGCTCACCCAGGTCGGCAGAGAGCTTCCCTCCATCTTTCACTCAGAAACTGTAAACGGCACTGTTGCATGAGCAGAGTTTATGTCGAATTGTATGTAATTAATGCTTTGAAGATAAGGATCAGGATGTTGCAATAAACTTGGAATAGGATACGCCAACCAGTGCAGACTGTGTTATGTGCTCGCATTGGTCTGTCCAACTCAGCAGACAGACTGCTACGCGCGGTGCTCTTCCTTACCCTTCGTATTTGTAGGTGGGTTTCAAAGTTGTTCCTTCAAACGTGAGAGTTTGCAGCAGTCCAGTCCTGCAGCAATAACTATCCCTGTAGCTCCATCTATTGCATTCACATCTGAATATTTTGAAGGGATGAAGACTGATTTTTCTCTGCTCAGAATGAACTCTTGTAGATTAAGGCGATACTAGAAAACACATAGTTCCCCCACATCATATCAGAGATCTGATTTCAACTCGTTTGAAGTGGAGAATGAGAAAATGTAATGATTAACTGCCAACAATGTGGCAAATGTTCAGGCCAAACTTTTCACTCCGTCTCATCTATTCGAATCTGTATGAGAAAATGTCCTGTTAGCAATGAGTGAAATATGGCCAGATATTTCTAGGAAATATCGTGCATCTGTGCAGATATACAGATTTCTTGTTAGAAAGGAAAGGCATGAAGAAAGAAAAAAGACAGTGTTTTCCTAGAATTAGGTAGAGGGGGAACTGAAAAACAACCTAAAAATTGGTGCTAGCTTTTGGAATTACCTTGGTCTCTCTCGTGACAGTGATTCAATGTCACAGATCTATTACCATTCATATTTGTGAGCAAATTATTGTGCCTCAGGCCCTAGCTATTACTGTTTTCTATTAGCTACTCGTGTTTTCTAACAAGCATTAAGTCCAGTATTCCTGTGAAAGGGGAAGATGCAGTTAGAAAGTTTGCCTGTACAGAGCAATGAGACTAAAGAAAATGGAGTCTATTTGTCTTTCCAGCATGCTTGAAGCCACCAGTATAAAAGGTTTTTGACTATAAAATCAGTTGCCTGAACAAGAAAAAGAGCAAATTGTCAACCATAAGTTTTCAAATGGAAAAGAGTGAAGAAATATGAAATAGTTGCTCCGAGGATAAAGTGCTGCTGGTTATAATCCAAGCTTATAGTACACACCTGAGGTTTTTATGCATATCTGAACACAGAAATCAATTTGGCCAATGTAAAACACATTGCTGTCATTATGCCAAACCTTTTGGGATAGCTAAGCTGTCATTTTGCAGAATAGAAATATCATTAGTCCTAAGTCAGGAGTTTAGTAAGCTATATTTTAAGGAGATGTACTGTGTTTTAAAATTAAAACAAGCAGTTATGTCTGAGCCTTTTCTAGAAGCACTGTTTCGTGAGCTAAGATGCATGATGCTTCATTTTGCAGAGTTGCCTGTTTTCTGGTCTCTGTTGCTCTTGGGTGAATCAGGGGTGTATCTTTTCTGGCAGCAGCTGTGGTGCTTGGCAGAGGGCATGTGGGCTATTAGAAAATTTTGATGAAGAGCAGGAAAGGCTCTTCTGGTGCAAAGTCAGTTGGTGAAACGTTACCAGACTCAACTTTGTCAGCTTGGACCTTCAGCAAAGGTGAAGTGATGTAGTTTTTTACTCTACTTAATAATTGAATAAGTATATGTGAAAAGTTCAGGTAATGCTTCACAATGAAGTACTTCCTCTGAATTTCCCCTTTACTTTTTTGTTTTTTACCATAATCATTTTCCTTTGGTCTAATCCACTCAGTCGTGTCAGTGTCCAGGTACATGATCTTTTTAGTGCTGTCACAGAACTAGAATGTGGGCTGCGCAGGTAGGTGCTTCTTGGTGCAGGCACCTGCAGGTGGCCTGAGTGAAGGCCTCCTGGAGGAACCCACTTGGCAATCCTTCCTCTCTCCCATGAGCCCTGTTCTCCAAGGTTGCTACTTTGTGCTGCTGAACTTCACAGCTTCTGACGTTGGAAGAAGATTTTGGAAGTCATTTTCAGTCTGAAAACTGAGCATTATCAAATGTTCCTGAACATTAAGCTAGCTGTGGTACCAGTCTGTCAGATTCTGGTTTATACTCTTATACTCATCGGTAGATTGGTATCAAAAATCCAAGTCCTAGGCTCATGTCAGTAACAAATATGTTTTGTATTGTGTCCTTGTATCCCCATGAGCCTCATTTCAGTAAGTCACTGGGCCAGTGCTCGTTGTTCCCTCCAGATGTGATCAGCAGATCTACTTTTATGCAATGAGGCCTTGAATCATGGAGAGTGGGGCTCATGTCTTTGTCACATGTGGTACATGAGAGAGATCAGTATGAAAAACAAGAAAACAGACCATAGTGAATGGGTATGTTTCCAGAAAGTTCTGAGTACCAGTACCTCACCTGTATTTACTGTCAAATTGTTATATTGTTCCTCTTTCCCCCGCACAGTGAGACCAGTGTAAGAAACAAACCCAGCATCCAGATCTCCTGATCTTAGTTAAGTGCCCTGAGTTTCAGACAGAGCTTTTGGTTGTTCTGGCAGCAGAAAGTGCAAGGGTGAGGGTGTGTGCTGAGATGACTTCTGAAATTTTTTAGGAACAAAGGAGGGGGCCAACCTGTTTCATTCTTCAGTATGTATTAATGTTCTGGGGTTTTATGACTGTTAAAGCACATTATGGTTTATTTTAACTTATTCCCTTGTATTTTAAGAATGTAAGTAGTCTTTCCTTATGTTAATAGAGCTTTGGGCTTGCCTTACATATTCATCACAATACTCTGTTATTCATTCTGTGACAAGCATAGTTAAATTAATTTATAGGATATGGATAGAATGCTTTTGTAATCACTTCTTTTCCCACTGTTTGTAGTAAACTTTTGGAGACTCAGACATTGCTGCCAAGTTGCTTCTTCCTCTCACCTCTATTTTGATGATTACTGAATTGATATTAAAGAATTTTGAGAGGAACTGCACTGTTTGTGTGGGTCTTTTTTACAAGATTTGCAGAAATGCAAGTACAGTTTGTGAGGAAAGGACAGCAGAAATTCCACACAAAGTTTGTTAAATTTTTGACTGTGCAAGGATCTCTAAAAGTATGAATCGAATCCGCTGTGTACTCTCTGTCTGCTGTGAGGCATACAGAATCCATCTTTTTCTGCAAAGCTGTGCTGCTTAATCTCAATTTTTTTTCTGAATGTCCTGTCTTTTTGGAAACTCCTTGAGACAGAAACTGAATTGGTCAGTATATCATTGCCTTTATTTTTCTTCTAAAATTCATCTTAATTTTCTTCTTAGATTAGTCTCTGTCCTGTTTGCCAGGTATGTAGCGCAGTAGTGGAATCCTGCCTGCAGGACAGAAGGTGGTATCCAACAGTTTTTGTAACGTCATGTAAACCAGATCCGAGACAGTTCAGCCAACACAGCAGTTAATATACCACGGTTTTGCTTGTAGCTCAGCCTGGAAGAATGGCCCAGCTAGGGAGAGTGCCCATACATTGGGAGACCCAGGCTGAATCCACCTTCCAGGCACATTCTTGAACCAGTTTCCAAATCCCTTTGTGCCCTGGTCCCTCATCTGGAAGATTGGTATTTGGATTTTAGAGCCCTGGGGGAAGAACGTGAGGGAGTGGAAGGAAGGATTATATGTGTTGAAGACAGATACATAGGTGAAAGTTGAACCTAATACTTATTGTTACCATAACTATCCTTCTGGCATCTCTCAAAAATGCTTGTTGTTCCTTTATTTAGATATAGTCATTCTTTAAAGCAACAGCTACTAGCTGAAGATACTTGAATAACAGTAAATAATATGCTGTATCAAAATGGAAACCACCAAAACATATATGATAGCTTTATATTCGTCAGGTAGTGCACCCCAAAGAACCTCTGAGTTTCAGCCAGCTCAGGTCCCTAAAGTTACCTCACCAGATTATTGCCTTAAGACTCATTGTGGTTACCTCATAGATTTTATGGTGGTCTCCTCAGTTACAGGACTAGTCCTTAGGAAGGAAGATGTCTGGTAAAATGTGTGGACTTTGATTACTTTTCATAAGTTCAAGATCAAAAGAAAGGTTCTCTGATATGTTTTCTTTCTTTTTTTTTTTTTTCTCCACAGTCCTGAGAAGTAGTTTATACCATATAAAGTATTTTCAGAATAATTTCCAGCATACCAGCAGGTTCTCCAGCTGGCTCCCACGATACGCTGAAAT
>WHYT01017491.1:913014-925288 GCA_009806455.1 Tetrax tetrax
ACCTTTTCCAGACTTGGGAAAGCTGTGGCAAACAGGTGATTACTGGAGAAATATGGCTGTTTCTGTTATGTTTACATGCTTCTCAGAAAGCAGCTTTATTCATTAACTCTATGTGGTGAGCTGTCCAAAGGTAAATAAATGGGTCTGATTTTGCAGTCAAACCACTGCTTCTGGGTTCCTTTTTGTGCCTGATAATACTGAGAAGTTTGAAAAATTTTCAGTCTATGCATACAGTATTCTTACAGTTCTAGTAATAAGTGGAATATATACATATATATCTCTTTTCTCTGATTTCACTTTATTAGTTATTCTTTCAAGATGAGTTTGTGGTGGGTTTGTTCCATGGTTTTGTGTATGATATTTGTTCTTTCAACAGTTTTATTATTTCAGTAGTTCAAACCACTAGTATGTTGTTTTTTTAGGGTGCCTAAAAAGGATAACCTGCTAACAATTAGTTGCCTAAGGAATATGTTGCAACAGATAACATATTACAGTTTGGAGTCTAGCACACTATTTTCAGCCACTTCCGCACGTTTCATATATAGGTTATTTTGATTTTGAGTTTCTGCTGTTGAAGTGTTGTCTATGAGATTATCCAGTGTCAGAAGAGAACTGCCAACCATATCATTAAACTTACAAGGGTTTTCAGGTGAAGTTGTTTAAACTCAAATGTAGTTTTTGTATTTAATATGAGTACTTTTTAATGGAACTGTTGAAAGAACAAATTTCACGTGCATAAGACCACAGATTAATAACAGAGTAGTTTTCCACTGTGCTTGCAGACTAATAGTTTTTTCCCCTAGAGCCCTTGTACTCAACCTTGATATTATTTAAACAGGACATTGCCAAGGCCACTAACTTTAGCAAGTTCTTCCATGAGCAGTAGAACTAATGAAGCAATTTGTTATCTTTTTTTCTTCTTCTTCCTTGCTTTTCCTTCCCATCCCACATGCTCTGAGTACCGTCAGTTCTGCCGTGTATCCCATGCCTGTCTTTGGTATGGCTGGCAGCCTGCGGTGTGACTGGTGGAAGGCTTCATGAGGACTAATTTTCTAGCTGACTCCCTTTCAAAATGGCTGTAACCTTCCTTTCCTCTGATGAGAATGATAACATAGGGGTCTTTACTAATGCGGTTTTCATTTTGACTAGGAACATAGCTCAATTACTGTCAAATATGACTGAATTCAGTGGGCAGATCCTGTAGTTCCAGGGAAGAGTTAGCCTACAAGTGGATAGTGGAAGGACAGCACAGCTCTCTAAGGAAAGAAGGGTGAGAATGGAGTGCTCAAGTCTGTCATGTGTTTGAGTGGGTTTGCTTTTCTAAGAAGGCTCTGAGAGCATGTACTCTGATAGTTTCCTTATTTCTTTGTTTTCCTCTGGCTTTGACTATAATGCAGCAGGGCCATGCATTTTATTGGTGATGACTTTCACAGGCAGGGACAGGGAACCTGTCTGAGCTCCACCTGAGCCATTCTGTGCATTGGCCAGGAGGAAAACTAATGTCATGATGATTCTGAAATTTTGAGATGCTGCTTTTTACACAGTTCCCCTATCAAAGGTACTGCAGATCTGAAGCTTGTGAAGCTCTCTCTGCCAGTGTCATGAGGAAAGTCTTTTTTGCATCACCTGCAGGCCAGCCTGTACAAGTCAGAGGTCTGGCTACGATAGAGGGTGAATCTCAGAAGAAGGTGATTCAGTGTGGAAAACTAATGTGGAGCAAGTCCGCTTCCTTCTAAAGAGTTTCTAATCACTTACGAAAATGATACAGTAGTGATTTAACCTTGAATCTGTAGCCTGCATCTGGAATTTTAAATTTCTGAAAACACACATTAGTCAAATATTTTACTTGTAGATTTAAAAAAAAAAAAAAAAAGAGGAAGTAAGATGCAATGTTACATCTTCTATTTGCCTTTTAACTTTACAGTACTTCAACTTTCCTGTATGTAAAATGTGGTAAATCGCTGCCCACTTCATAGAACTGTTGCATGACGTGATTAATTGTAGACGGCTTTCAGATCCTTAAATACAAGCCATGAGATAAGTAACACATCAGTTACTTCCCTTAGTATTTTGAAGTATTAACAAGTTATCTAATCCCTTCTCTCTTTAAAATTGGTTACCTTTTGTCTCTAGTACAGTGACATTGTCTTACATCACATGCCTTCACAAACCCAGATGTTGCTCAGCCACACAATGAAAGCTAAAATAGTGTGATATGAAGGGGATTTGGAGAAGGGAGCGAAGAGAAATTCCTATCTGCAATTAAGTTCATAAAAACTCTTTTCCTCTCCCAGTTTTTCTGTAACACAGTGAAAGAAATATCAGCTTTGCCCTGACCAAGGGAAAGAAGTTGCTGAAACTGCCAGTCTTCCAAACCTTCCCTGTTGCCAGAGGTTCAGCCCAGTGACCATCTGTTGAGGACAGCATAGTTCAAGGCTACATCATACATCAATGTAGAGGGCTGGTGGGAAGGCTTGGCATGCAAGTCTTCCATCATCACAAGAGAAAAAAAGAAAAAACGTGCCAAATGGTCTCAATCACATTCCTCCTATGTAGGCACACACCCAGTTTTTGTGATCAATGTGACAGTACCCAGTGGTTAAATTCTAGCTTGCAAATTCATCTATTATGTGGAATTCTAATTAGCTGTGGTTTCTTGTTGCTTATTATCTACTTACCTTCTTTTTTTTACCAAAACATGAAATATCATAGTTGTCTCTGTTGCTGAACAGATCATCAGAGCAGTGTTCAAGAGAGATAAAGTTATTTTTCATTCATTCTGCTCATCAGAAATGCAAATTTTATTTAATAGAAGTATGACTGATTCCTAAAGACCACTCTTGTTTAAAAAGTGGGAGATACTCCTACTTTGACTGTGACCTATAGACCTTTGGGTCATGCATTTGCAGTAACTACTGAAAAATCAGCTAAGACAATGTGTTTCCAGATGCTAAGTTGCATTAGAATGACATTATACATGTCATAGTATTTTTTGTTAATTTTTGCATAGGGCTAGTTTCTTATGTGCCTAACAAAGGTTACCTCATGAAAAGAACATACTTAACTCGATAATCTTAATCTATGATCCAAAACATAAAAATTATCAAAAACTCTTGCTATATATAAACAATTTGAGATGCATGTTTGTGGGGAAAAAAAAAAGAGAAGAAAAATGTCAGTTCTTTATCAAAAACTGTTTGATAGTACATTATATGCTAGCATAAATTTTAGCAGAATTTACTTCTCACATTACTGTAATTTCTCTCAAGCTAAGTGTTTTATACCTCATCTAAGGTAATCACAGTCCTTACCCAGACACAGAAGGCAGGTCTGGATGTACTGATGGTGTTCATTTGGCTGTGTCCTAGTAGATATTAGAATTTGGGAAGGTTAATAGAAGCATCAACAGGTTGAATACAATGAAACTGTGCAGTTTGAACAAAGAAAGAAAAGAAAATCTTAGTATAAATCTGCACAAGTGAAGCATAATTCCTGTTCTGGACACAAACTGATGGCAAATTTCCAGTGAAATGTTTTTGTTTTGTGTTTTGCAATGGAAAAAGCTAAAAATTTAATTGAAACCAAACCCTTGTATTTCAGCAATTTCTGAAAGAGCAAAAGAGAAAGACGCTCAAAACTGGGGAATACCTAATAGCTCGATAGTTGGGGCCCTTGACAAAGGTGTGATGATCCGTCTCAAGAGTCACCTGAGACTAAAGAAGTTTGATCTTTCAAAGTCCTGCAATTTCCATGTCCTGTCCTGTCCTCCTTTCTGGCTGAATAATTATATGTAATTTTCACACAATGAACAGTTCTCACGGGAGAAACTGAGGAGATTGGTCTGGTTGCAGGGGAGGAGAAGAAGAAAAGACTTCTCTCACTTTGTGTTTTGTCCTGTAAAGCTGTGAATGGTCTTCCATTTATCCTGTTAAACAAAGAAAACCATCATTTTAGACTATTTTGTGGGATGAGAAAGTCACTTCCCCACCTCACGGGAAGATTTTCATTGATATTTCAAAAGGAGGAGAGGGGAACACAGAAGACCCTGTCACATCTCTTGTCTCATTCCAGGATCTGCAGTATTTCAATTTTTAAGCAGTGCCTGTATGATGTGGTGCTTGCTGCATGAGAAATGTAGCTGCATTGTTAGTTCATTACAAATGGCTTAATACAGTGCCAGTTTCTATCCCCAGCATATTTTTTTAAAGCTACCATCACGATTGCATGTATTCATGAGGGCCACTTTGGCCTATAATATGTTTTGATTTGTTGTATGAATTGCCTGCTTCTGTGTACAGATTTCTTTCATTTTTCCCCCTTCTGCTTCTGGATCATGATTGATGATACAAATAATCATTTCCAGGCATAAGCTTTTTTTTTTTTTTTTTTTTTTTTTTTTTTTCTTCCCCTGTTGACCAGTCACTAATTACTACTTGCTCATCCCTGTGTTTTGTTGGTGAGCCAGATTAATTTCTTTTTAATGGCCTTCTTTCTCTTCATGTCAGAAATCTCACCACAGATAAATGACAGATACACACCACATACGCAACAGTGTGCAGACCTTATAATCATTATCCACTATGTTTACCAAGTTCTGAGAAATTTCATTTTAAGAATAGTAAATGCATACGTTTCTCTGCCATCCCTACCATTCCACGCTCTGCAGAGAGAAAAGCTTAAGGAAACATTCAGAATTAAAAGGTTGTTGTTTAATTGATAATTTTTTTTGCATCTCACATCTGAGCATATAGGCTTTTTCATCTTCCTCTAACTCACTTTCTGCGATGTCCACGTCTTTAGTCCTGAGCCTGCAAAGCAAATAACAGTTAATTTGCCTTATTTAAGCATCCCTCTTTAAAGATTTGAGCAAAAAAAGACTGAATATTAAAATGAGGTCTAGCATTATTTCAATATATGCCAAATAATACAATTTCCAATGCTTAAAATAGACATGGCATCATGCACATTCTTACTTGTGTTACTAGTATATCGCTCACAGATACACAGATCATGTAATAGTCACGGTCTTTAATGAAATAAAATACCTGAGTGTACTTAATATTCAGTACCTAGAACGGAGTAATTACCTACTTTATGCATCCTGTATTTAATTGTTGCTTCCCATGCATCTCAGTGGTGTCTGTGATACCCCCACATGCCCTGCACACCCCGTGACTTGGGCAGTTGTTGCCTCTCTGATAACAACGTGGAGGAATTGGCATGTCTTCATGGCAGCCTAGAAAGCAGCTTTTAAGGGCCCTACATGTATGAACTCTTTCTCCCTTCTAGAGAAGGGTGATTATACTCATTTGAGAAGTTTTGTGGTGTTCTGTAGGTTATTTAGACTTCTCAGTTTTTCATAATTCTCCTTAAAAGAGGCTGCTTTAAAGTTTAGATGGAAAATTACGCTGACTAGAAACACTTGGCTCAGGTGACGCAGAAGCATCGCGTTCTTCTGATGGTTCTTGCATTTCAGGAGCTATGAATAGAAAGGGAGTGGGTTACTACATAGAGTCCTCACCCCTTTTGGAATGAAGTAATTGACCTCGAATGTCGGTTTTGGAGAAGAGAGAGAATAAAAAGGACGCGGTTTGTTTCTTTGTTCTGTAAGGCATTTGCAAATCCTAGTAACGTGTTTCTGAAAGTTTTACCTTCTAATATCTTTCTCCTTGTTTGACACCCCCCCGCTCCCATTCTGATACATTTTTGTCAGGATTATGTAAATCCTGTAAAATGTGTTTACAAAGCTATTTACTTTTGCTGTAGACATTATGGCTCCTTCCTATGTATAGTCACACCTGCATACTTGTGAGATAGCTGGTGCCTAGCCATCGTATCGGAGGTGGTTCTCCCTCCTTGCGCACCCGGTGCTTGCTGACCAAAATCCGCATCAGCTGGCTTTCTGCCGCACGGATGTGAGAAAGGCCCAGTAAGATGCTGGCTGCATTGGAGACATCCTTCTTACCTAAATATGGGTAAACAGCTTGTGAAATACTGAAATGACGTTGTTCCAGAGATTTGAGAAAATTAATACTTACCAGAAAATACTAGGGTGTTGTAGGTGTCAGGTAAATTATGTTCCTAAAAGACTGGCTACGAATATATATCCTAGGGAAAGGGCTTTCATGTGTCATGCAGGCACGTACCTGGCACTGACTACCTGACTGAGAAATAAGATCAGCCTCTTGCTTTGTATGCATCCTGTTTTATGGGCTGTAAATACCTCAATTTCTACCAAAGCTGTGCTATGCAAAGGGATGCCAATGTAAGATTATCCAGTTGTCCTTCTTCCTTTTCCTCATCTGTTTTCAATATCAGATTTCTGATGTCAAGATTACATGTTTCTCAGAGAACAAGGGCAGAAGTGTTCCAGGTGTGTTTTTATCTTTCAGGGAAAGAGAACGAACAAACTGACACAGTTCTGCGATCTGCCACAAAACACAGACACCCTATACCATAGCACTAGTAAGATAAGATTGCGTTGTGCGGTCGTTAGAGGCAAACCTTCTTTCATACAGAACAGACAGCCCTCATTGCCCCTATCCGGTAATGCTGAAGTTGAAGCACAACATTGAGGCTTCTAGCACCACGTAAACCAACTGTCAAATAGTAAGCTAGTAGCAAATAAGTAGAGAGAGAAAACAAGGTTTTCTTCTATATTCTTCTAATATATATACACTAGTCTCTTTGTATGGGTGGGAGTGTGTGTCTGTATATTTATATATCTGTAGTTTTACCAAGTGCTGAAGGAGCTTTTTGACCTATTAGCAACAACAAATATGGCAGGAAACCAAAGAGCTGCATACAAACTCTGGTTGAATTCCAAGTTATAATTTGAAAATCTTAGAAGATATTTCTCATCACTGCTCCGCTGTAGAGCTTTTTAATTCTTTTTGGTTTTGTTTTGTTTTTATTTTATCCTTGCCCATCTCATGAGATTCATACAGAGACGTGTAAGCCAAAGCTGTGCTTTGGTCTGACTCTCCTGTCTGAACAGGAGAGACAGGTTGTGAACAACTGATCTAAAAATTTATGGAACATGTAATGTTATAAGAAATCCTAGGAGAATCTGAATGCTTTTTTTGCCCATGCATATCTAACATTTTTGATAGATAAACATGACCTGTTCTTATTTTTTATGACCTTGGCAGTAATGCTGCAGGCTCAAAGTGAATGTTGTTAAGACTAAATTTTCTCATGGCAGCGTTTACCTGGTACTTTTTGTACATGTTTATTTTCTGCCTCTTTTCTTCATTTGCCTGTGATTCTTCCTTGGAAGTTACCCTTTAAGGATTCTTAGTCCTGAGAACTCTTCTTAAAAATCAGGGAAAATTACAGATGTTTCTTTTAGCATCACATCATTTAATTCTGTCTACTCATTCTGAATAAGAGAACATGGCACTGGAACAGGCTATCTAAGGAAGTGGTGGAATCACCATCCTTGGAGGTGTTCAAAGAAAGTGTAGATGTGGCATTCCAGGACATGGTTTAGTAGGCATGGTGGTGTTAGGTTGACAGTTGGACTTGATCTTGGAGGTCTCTCAAGACCTTAAGGTTCTATGATTCTATGAATATGAGTTTGAACATGAGTTAGTAGTATGTCCTTGTGTCAAAAAAAGCCAACCACATCCAGGGCTGGGTTGGCGAAAGCGTAGCCACCAAGTTGAATAAGTGCCTCTCCCCATTTGGTGTTCTGATAAGAGTGCATTGGGAGTTCAGGGGTCCTGTTTTGGGTTTCTCAGTACAAGATAGATATTTACGTACTGCTGCATGTCCAGTGAGGGTTCACCATGATGGTTATGAGGTAGAGCACAGGATATATAAGGAAGAAGGAAATGGATTTGTTCGCCGAAGATGAGAAGGAAAGTGGTGTTAGGACCCTTCCAACTCAATATTTATGTTTGCTTTTCCTTGCTTACTACAAAGGAAAATGGAATATTATTATATTGTGTGTTATTGTGTATTACTTTATTTTTATAGATATATGTGTATATACACACACACAATAGATATTATATATTTCATTTTCATATAGATATAAAATCTTCAATTTCAGGAAGATCTTTCCTCCTCTTGTGAACATGTGATGGTTTTATCCCCTTGTGAAACATGAAACCGAGCCTCATTGCAGGTGCTAGTGGGACAATGGCTGTTCCCACAGCACTGGATCTGAAGTTGGGGACATCTTTGCACTCCATGAGAAAGAAGGGTTTCAGCTTCCCTGTGCACCTCTCACTGCAGGCTGGACACTTACTCCACTGCCTGTTTCTTTGGCTGTGACCCTGCCTGGCTGTCATATCAACAGGATGAGTACCTGGCCCAGGAGGCCATGTCCACGCTTGGATTAGGCCTCAGAAGATTTGGCTGTAGTAAACCTTTATCTAAAAATCCAGTGCCCATTTCTTCTTTAAATCTGAATAGTGTAAATCCAAAGCAGCTACATCCTCTGAGTGAAATATTAGGTTTTTACTCAATTTTTATTTAACTGTATTCCTTAAAAATAAATAAATAAATAAATAAATAAATTCCTGAATTTTAAAATCTGAACTTTGCAAATATTTCTTTGGTCTCAAAGTCAGTGAACTTTCTGACAACATTCCTTGTAAAGGCTTAAGTCTTTCCTGGCAAGTGATTAACAACTGGGACAAGCCCTTCCATGAGACATGAGTTTTGCAGCCCGTTGTGTGGTCTGTTTGGCTGGGTCTGTAACACATTTCCGATTGTCTAAATCTAAACAGATCAAAAGGAAAGGGACTGCCAAACTCCACTGTATAACGTAAAGCAAGTCAGAGGGAAAAGGTTTATAATTTTTCTTCTTCCTTTTACATTGCTGGCTACATCTTATCTTTAGCCAGAAGATGCTAACATCATTTCCTCTCTATGAATTGGCTCGCACATCATACAAAAACACAATACATCTTTCTTTTCTACCTTAATAAAAGTTTTGATACTTTGGTATTTTGACATTCAAAAATCCTGATTTAATCTCAGAACTGTTAAAACATCGCTTTGCTGAGCCAATGTGTGTGTATGTTGCCTCAGTGAGCCTTCTTTTTTAACTAACCAGTAATATTTAGAATATAAATTTGGAATTCATTGCAACAACAGCTAATATGTGCAGAGTGGTCATACCAGGACTTTTTTTTGAGCTAGCACAGCATACATCTACCTCCATTATTGCTCTTCTGACGTCTAGCCCTGTTTGAAGTCATAGTGCAATTGCCCCGTGGATTTTAATAGAACTGTGACTCTGTTGAAGCTGATTCAGAAAGCAGTTGTGCCCATCTTCGGTACTAAATGAGAGCCCACTAAATCCCAGAAACAGCCTTAAAAGCTTTCCTGAAGTTTTAACAGTGATTCAAATGAATAGTGATCCACCTGTTTGTGAATAAAATATGAAACTTGTTTCTATTGCTCCCATTGCGCTGCCATCTGGGTACATCATGTGAAATAAAACGATACCAGTGACTGGCAAAAACTCCCATGTCTTCACAAAGGGAAGCAAGAAAGCAGGTAATTTACTGCACTTTTTTCCTGTTAAGCAATCTCCCCATTTTGGGATTTACGGTTATTTTATTTGCAATGTAACTGTCTACTATTTAAATAATTGAGAAGGCATACCCTGCAAACACATTTTATAATTCACTTACGAAGATATGAGGATCTCCCACTTTGACAGTCATAATGGTTAATTACAAATGGAAACTTTCTGAATAACTCTGGTATTTTTAAGGTTGTGAAACAGTCATTCTGGGGCTTGGTTGAAACCCTTCCCGTTGCAATGCTGGATGCTTAGCATGTCATCGTCAGCATCCGTGAGCTGCTCAGGCAGGTCGGGCCCACGGTGGGTCATGAAGGGATCATTTAACAGATAGGACATCACACTGGAGGCCACGTAAGAAAATACATCATGCTTCACATGGGTCTTGGCAGCAAGTATTCCTGGAACAGACCTTTCAGGGACTTCTTGGTGGATAATTAGAGCTGATTTTAGAGCATGTCAGGCTCTGGACTGTCCTTGTATCTGGAGGTGACAGGCTATCAGATGTCTTAGAGGGGCTTTGGATGGCAGAAGACTTCATTTTCCAAGGGACAGTGCAGCTGCTTGATGATTGCCAGCTTCTGTCAAGAAGCACTGCTAAAGCAGTATTAAAAAGCCCCATTGCAGGAGGTGTGCAAGGGTCGTGTGGGTCACAGGTAGCTAGTAAGTCTCCAGCGTAGGCATTGTGCAACTTAGCCTAGGACTGCAGTATTTTGGTTTTGTGCTTGCCCAAGGTGTCCAAAGCAGCATGCAGACTTAAAAGAGCCCACAGGGGTCTCAAAGGCCATTTTCTATTGATCGGGAAACAGCATGTTTTAAGTGCAATTTTTCTCAAAGCTAGTGGCCGTGCTGACTATCAGAAAGCTGCCGTGGTACGTACCTTCACCTACAGACACCGTTTCCCAGGGTTGATTGACTGTTTTGTGAGGAGTTGGATAAGCCACAGCTTATGGCCACAGCTGCCACGGCCAGCAGGCAACAGTTAGAGCAAAAGAGCAAAGGCGTTGCAGAAAGTCCTTCTTACTTTCTGGAAGAAAAAGAGGTTTGCAAAAAATGTATATAAATCTTGTGTGTCCCCTACTGATTGCTGTCAAATGGAAACGTATGAGAACTTTGCCATTGAGTACTTAGGTGTAAATGCATCCCATTGTCACCATGTGGTCAAGCCTTGAGATTTTAGGGACCATCAAAAGTAATATAAAATATTTCCTTTCTAGGGAAAGGATCCTGATCAGGTTAGTAGGTAGCACACAGGTGGTTATCTGGGAAGTACCTTATTGCTAGAATTGTTTACAGTAATCTGGTAACTCTTGTTTTGTGAAGTAACTTTACAAAACAAGTGAGAAAATGTTGGCAATTCTTAAAATATATCTGTTAACCAATTGAACTTGATTGCTAAGGGAAATGTCATTGCAGAGCAGGAGGAGTGTGATACTGGTCTGCCAGTACACAGATGTCCAGTGCAATTGTGGGGAAGTGATTTGCTGGTGTATCAGCAGTGGCTTTCCAAGGAACAATTATGCTGTGTGTCATCGAATTCCAGTTTCCTTTCGTTTGATTACCCCATGTATCTATGAAGTATCACTGTAGCAGTACAGCTTCAGATTAGGCTAACCAGGTGTCTTAAAGGACCTGGTCAGGTTTGTCTCTGGGATTTCCTGACTGTCAGCCCTAAAAATAACTGATTCAGTCATACATCAAGCCTGAAATAGTCTAGATTCAACAACAGAAGATTTTACATTGCTGGATAGTATCATTGCAGGCAGTGCATTAAACTCCATTCAGCAGGAATGGGTAAAACCCAAGAAGCTAGGGAAACACCTGAGTCACTCTTCACACTAAACTCAGTCTTTACAGCAGGAAGCTGCAACCTGCATTTTAGCTCACTACCTTGAAATCAGCTCAGGTCTGTCTCTGTGAGTGACAATGTGAATGCAGTAGCTTGAGTCTGTACCTGTTGCATTTGCAGCATTTTTTAGACTATAGACAGACAAAATCACCGTCTTTGAGTGCATCTGTAAAATGATTGATAGTGATTCTTTACCTCTTAGGAGTTGTGTTGTGTGGAATTGGAAAGCTGAGGGAATGGGAATGAGGTAGTACTGATGGAAAAAAAATAAGAAAAAAATATATGTTTGAAATATATGTCTGAAATAGTTTAGCAATACAGGATAATGATTTTTTTTTCCTCCTTCCCTCTGCATGAAACATTTTAATGACCAGATGGTTTTGTTTTGGATTGCCTACCAACTTCAAGTAATGGGACAAAGACACAGGGATTTTCTGGAGCATGGCCTACCTCTATATGAATACATCCTAAAGTAGATTTTAAAATCTGTCAATAGCAAAGGATAGAGTAATGACGACATTACTATAACTGTCATCTTACACACTGTTAAATAGATTTGTTGCAGAATTGAGGTAGCAGAAAAATACAGTAAACTTACAAATACCTCTTTTTCTGGAGCCTGATTCAATTGCAGTAGATGCAAAATTGTGCTTCTGGGACCAGTGGTGTATCACCTTTTATTTGGTTTTAAATCCATTATTTAGATTGAGGATGTAACAGATTTGACCTAGAACCAATTCTCCTAGTAAAAGTCCTCTCAGGTGGGCATGTACATCTCTGTCTACTAAAAGCTCTCCTTTTTCACATCTCCTTTCATTAAAAAATCCAAATATTCCCTTAAATAAAGAGATTTTGATTTTGATTTTTTTTTTTTTTTTGCATAT